>NQVE01000009.1:1210000-1460000 GCA_003260385.1 Cuscuta australis
GTTGAATGAGACAGCCCTTAAACCAAGCCAAACAAGATCCTTATTCCCCTTAAATCATTCCACTAAGGACATATGACAAATGGACATTATTTTCTTGATTTGTAATAGGATTATGAGTGACTGTATTCCTTGTGCATGTATGTATATATTCGGCCATAGGCCTTGGTAAAAAAAAAACAGTTTGGTAATCTCATTTCTATCAAATAATACACTTGTTGTATTCTTTGTTTAAATTCCTAATTCTATATCTTAAGGGTTGTTACCTTAAGTGTGAGTTTAGGTTCTAGATATTTAATTAAGTGTGTTATATCTTAATTAAATTCTAGACTTAACCCCAAGTTAAGATAAGAGTGTGTTATATCTCTTAAACACCAACTTGGTTTATCCCCAAAATAAAACAACAAAAGAATTTCCTGCCTTTTTTTTTCAGCCCATCCATTCCCTCCTCTAAATACAATTCATTTTCACTCTTCCTTATACAAAATATAACCTAAAACCTATCCTCCCTTTGCTGCCATCTTCTATCAGGACATCCCTCTTCTAAATACTTTCACCCCTTTACTTAAATCTTCTTCCAAAACCAACCCTAGATACCTACTGTCTCCCTGAATCCCTTCTATCCTGATTCCCCCTCCTTCCACCTTGAGTTGAAGCCTAACATTTTCAGTATCCTTGGTTGCTTGCTTTCTTTTCTATGAGGCAAGAACGTTAGATTCACAAGGGAGTCATTCATTTGTAAGTGACTAAGTGGGACTGCTTGAAAAATCCTAGTTATTGCATGATCATAGACAAAATAGCGGGACTTAGGACTTGATAGAATCTGCACACCATTTGACTATAAATTCCGGCATAGATCTGCTAAGGTAAAAACATAATTTGTTGTTATCCAAGTCTTGTTGCTTCTTTTTAGGAATCCTAGATTCAAATGATAACAAGTTCTTGATATGGTTAGTTTAAATTGCCTTGGTTATTGCCCAAATATATTTAGATGTGCTATATGAATGAAAAGTTTGGTAACGTTTCTGATCCAATACCACCACAATGCAGTGGAATGCATCTATATTTTTGCATTATCTTTTCTTTTATGTGGTGATGGCAGCACCATAGTTCCATGGGCGAACTGACTATAGCACTTGAGTATAGAAATTGAATGATCTAGGGAAATATTTGTTAAGCATGATGTTTTTAGTGTGTAGTAGCAGTGGCGCTTGAGCATATTGTCAGCCAATTCTGGTGACAACATAGATTGACAGGATCACCAATATGAGAGGAGCACACTTGGCGGAGTCCTTGGCAGTTGTTTGAAATGATGTAGATTGGCGAAAAACAAAGTGTTCTCCAACCGATACTGGCCATGCTTGCAGGCACAATAATACTCTTCGGGTGAGGTTTCCAGCACTGTGATGCAGCGAGGCGATAGGCTTTGTGGTGGGTTCAGATTTTATGGACCAATATCGGGGAATAACACTCGTCAGAAAAGTTTCCATATAAACAAGAAAAGACTGTTCATGCCTCAAAAGTGAAATGCGATAAGATGATTCTTTTATGATAAAAGTGGAGTAATACAAGACCTGACATAATTCTTCTAAGTTTTCCTTAACCCAAGTGCTCTTAATGAGTAATGACATCATAAAAAATGACATCTTAAGTATGGTGTCATGCTTTAATATAAACTTTACAACTTTTTCATATGTGCTATACTATTTTCTGCATTCCTGAATTTTGATTGAATTCCTTTTGATTTAAGCAGAATATTGAAGGTCCTAACATTTTATGTCTCATGGTCTGAAGTATATATCATTTTGTTTCTTTAAATGTGACTTTAGTTATCACTGGAATATGATATTTGATGTCTGCAATGCATCATTGTTGTGTTCTATAGTTCAAATGGCGACTAGTCAAGAAGGCATCACAAGTATTTTATTTACATTTTACATTAAAGAGGCGGCTATTTATTGAGGAAATTCATGAGAAGCAGGAACAGGTATAATTTGGATTAGATTATCTTTCACTATATGGTTATCAATATTTGCAATATGAGACACTATAATTGTGGAATTTCCAAATTTTCTGACTGGAATTTCATTTCACTCTCTATTTAAGGTTAAAGAATGGCTTCAAAATTTAGGAATTGGGGAAATCATACCTCTTATGCAAGATGATGATGACCCGGATGACGAGACTCTTCCAATGCGTGCAGATGAAAGTGCAAAAAATAGGTGATTGTTAATTCAACAACATTTTCCATAGAAGGAAAGCATGAGCTCCATTCGTCCCATTATAATAGCCGTCGTTCTTACAGGTGGTTTTTTGTTCAGAGATGTTCCATCTAGTGCTGCTCTTCCAATAATCCGCCCCACACTTTTAAGGCAACATTCTATGTCAGACAGAGCGAAAGTAGCAATGCAGGGGTACTTAAATCACTTTCTTGGGAACATAGATATTGTAAATTCACATGAGGTATGCATGCTATCTTATACGGAGTACCTCGTAGTTAAGTAGTTTTTTTTAACTGGTCTTGTGAATGATGATAGTAGCTTGCATTACCTTGTGCACTGCTATATGTTGGGGTATCTATGAATAGCAAACCACAACCAAACAAGAACACACACAAAACAGAAATCAAAACAGAGAAAACGGAACACAAGATTTATAGTGGTTCGGTTGGCTGACCAAAATCTACTTTGCAACTAGGGTTTTTATTATTCAGGTGCTCACAGAATTACTAGTACAGAAATTGCTATTTAATATTTATGAAGACTAAATTAGGGTTAAAAACTTAATCCCCAAGTTAGGCCCAAGTCCACATGGAGAATTAGGGCCAGCTAAACTAAAAACCTAATTTACTGCCATATGGGTCGAACCAAGACTACGGCCGGCTGCCCGTCTTGGTCGAGCCTCCTCACTCGATTCGCCCAACAATCTCCCACTTGGAGGCCCAAACAACGCCACTTAGTCTTCAGCATTTGTAACTCTTGTAATCTTTATTTACCACTAGCTGCAGCGGCCTTCTCTTCAGTTACCTGAAAGCCCGTTGAAGCTTCCACTGAGCTTCAATTCATCGGTCACAACACGTGACTCGTTTCTCTTTCTCTTCCGGCTCTGATTGTGACACATCTATCACTCACATGGCTTCTGAGACAAAATGAGAACCTACATTCTCCAAACCAAGCAAATAATTAACAGGAGAAACTTTCAACGCCTGAATACTGGTTTTCCTAACCCACTTTCACGACCTGTGCTTCCAATGTCACAAAATTCCCTGACTGGTTGAACCTTCCGAGCTAGTTCATTCTGAATCTGTACTCTTTCTCTGGGTTTCTCCTCTGCAAAGGTAACCCTCTTTTGCACACGAGATTCTTTGAACCAAACCTTTTCTTTTACTAGAACTGGACTTGCTCCTTTTGGAGGTATCTCGACCATATATAACGAACCCCTTTTCTTGCCACGAGCAACAACAAGATTTCCTTTGACCACCTTCCACTGTCCACCACCAAACTTAACATGAAGACCCGAATCATCCAACTGCCCAACTGAGATAAGCATCCTCTTCAAGTTTGGAATGACTCTGACATTTTTCAAAGTCCAGGTGGCTCCAACTGAAATTTTCAAGTCAATATCCCCCATGCCAGAATTTCATCATTACCAAGTCGTACTTTACCAAAGTTCCCAATCTTCAGATTTTTCATCATCTTCATGCTGTGTGTGGCATCTATACTACTCTCTACGCTACAAATTAACACATCATCACTATTGTCTAAGCAGCTTTCTGTAGTATTCACTTCCTTTTTACCATTCGGACACTGACTTCTAAAATGTCCCGTCTGTTTGCAATCCCAACCGGCAATTCCTTCCCGATGCTTGGACCGACTCTTGCCTCTACCACGTTTGCTTCCTCTTTCATTCCTTCTTCCTCTACCTTCAGTACTCAACAGTGCACTCGAAGAATCCCATGAACTTTTGATAGAACTTGAGATTGGTGGGAAAAATAAATGAAGGACAGTCTTTATTAAATTATGAAATCAGGATCTAACTTCATAAATAATAAAGATGAAGGGAAATCTTTATCAAAATAAGAGTAAGAATCTTAAACTCATATAATTAATAAAGCCAAGGAGAATCTCCAATGTTAAAATACCGTGTAATCTTCCATAATCTATACACATGACTAGATGTCTATTTATACAAAGAGACTTTAACTTCTACTAGTAATAACTTACTAATAACCACCCACTAACAAAGTGGGAATAACTTGCCCTAAACCTCCCACTAACTAAGTGGGAATGACTGACCCCTAACTTCCCACTAAGTGGAATTAAATAATTATTAAATGATAAATATGAAAAATAAAAAGACTCAACAAATAATTAAATAGTGTTAATTACTTAAATATAATATGACTTAATCAACCGGCTTGGAACCTATCATAACTCCCCTCTTGGAAACACGACTTGTCCTCAAGTCGTAACTTGGCAACCTAATCACTTCAATGCTTCATTGTATATCCGGGGGCTTTGGTAGGGGTGGCAGGTAAACAATATAAGAACTTGCTTTGAGAAACTGTATTTGTAATGGGGCATGCACCGTTGAAAAGAAGATGCTGCTATGGTAGCGCACAAGGGATTGCAAGAAAACGGAATTCATTGTGGCAGATGTATTTATGTCCTTTCTGCGATAAAGTATTGTCGATCTGTTGTTAGCTCTAGTGAGATTCTTAAGTGAGGAGAAGAATGTATCCGGCTGTTTTTTGACGCTTTTTTCTTCCAAGAAAGAAGATATCGTGTATGAAGGCTCTTTGTATTGGAAGAACAACCTTGACTCGAATTGCCATTGCCGATTGCTCTCCAAGAGAGATGCTCTAGTCAAATTCATGGGGGGCAATGTGAGGAAAACACCGTTGCATTCACAATCAGAGGCCAGCTTAGAGTTGCAATTGAAATTCTCTTGTCCTCACGTAGGAAATTACTTTTTGGACTAGAGGAATTGAAGCGGTTGGCTGCAAAGGAATTGGGGTTGGGCTTATGAACAAATGCAATCTTGCGCTTCTGTTTTTGAATTTTCTTTGCTTTCACCTCTAGATGGAATTTACTAGATGTGATTCTTTTGTAGGGTGTCACATAATTAACAGCCGTACCTTGAACTTCAGATGCTGTCTGTTTGGAATTAATGACATCAAGGCGAGCTACAATGCAAAGCAGTTGGTGTACTTCATAAGGAGTAAAACTGTTGGATGAGAAATTGTACGGAGTAAATGGAGAAACTAAATTTTTGCATAAGGAACCTATAAAGATCTTATGGCTCTGATGCCAAATGATAGAACTCAAGATCAGTGGGAAAAATAAATGAAGGATAGTCTTTATTAAATTATGAAATCAGGATCTAACTTCAAAAGTAATAATGATGAAGGGAAATCTTTATCAAAATATGAGTAAGAATCTTAAACTCATATAATTAATAAAGCCATGGAGAATCTCCAATGTTAAAATACTGTGTAATCTTCCATAATCAATACACATGACTAGATGTCTATTTATACAAAGAGACTTTAACTTCTACTAGTAATAACTTACTAATAACCACCCACTAACAAAGTAGGAATTACTTGCCCTAAACCTCCCACTAACTAACTGGGATTGACTGACCCCTAACTTCCCACTAAGTGGAATTAAATAATTATTAAATGATAAATATAAAAAAAGAATAAGACTCAACAAATAATTAAATAGTGTTAATTACTTAGATATAATATGACTTAACCTAGAATCAAGTCTCGAATTCCTTCAAAAGTAAACTTAGTAGTACCATATGCATTACTAACTGCAGTCACTGTTCCAGACCAACTGTCAGGCAAAGAAGGTAAAAGCAGCAACGCCTGAAGTTCATCAAACTTAATTCCAACTGATCCTAACCGAGTTATGGCCAAATTAAACTGGTTGATGTGAATGGTAACTGAAGCACCCTCCCTCATTCTGGTGTTAACCAACTGTCTGATCAAAAACACCATGTTCAATGCTGAGGGTTTCTCGTACATATTCGAAAAAGCTTTCATTAACCCATGCGTAGTCGTTTCATTGACTATGTTGGAAGCAACACTCTTCGCAATGACAACCTGATCACTCCCAAAGCTTTTCTGTCCAAAATCGCCGAATCTGCATCACTAATCTTTTCTGGCTTTTCTCCTGATAACGTTTGGTATAAGTCTTTCTGATAAAGAACATCCTCGATTTGCATCTTCCAAAACCCAAAATCACTTCCATCAAACTTTTCAATCTTTATCTTTTCATCTGCCATTGTTTCCACACACGGTTGAAAGAGTGATCTGAGATTGAAAAACAAATAACGAACTAACCTTTTGGCAGCGGCTAATCGAAACCCTAGCAGCGGCGGCTAAACAAAACCCTAGCGGCGGTGGCTGTTCACAGTGGCAGTGCAGTTACTGTTCACAAGACAGTACAAACCACATTCTGCAGCGGAAACTATGATGGTGGCGGAACTGATCTTCAAACCCTTCGAAACCCTAACCTTTGATTTGAATCTGATCTCCACAAACCTGATGGAAGACTTCAACGATCACGAGCCTAAGGCTCCGATACCAGTTGTTGGGGTATCTATGAATAGCAAACCACAACCCAACAAGAACACAAACAAAACAGAAATCAAAATGGAGAAAATGGAACACAAGATTTATAGTGGTTTGGTCGGCTGACCTAGATCCACTTTGCAACTAGGGTTTTTATTATTCAGGTGCTCACAGAATTACAAGTACAGAGATCACTATTTATGAAGACTAAACTAGGCTTAAAAACTTAATCCCCACGTTAGGCCCAAGCCCACATGGAGAATTAGGCCAGGCTAAATTAAAAACCTAGTTCACTGCCATATGGGTCGAACCAACACTAGGGCCGGCTGCTCTTCTTGGTCGAGCCTCCACACTCAATTTGCCCAACACTATATCCTGCCAGGCTGCGACATATGTAGAAGAAAGCTGGTATGCAACCTTACCTCTATATTCATGGAGGATTTTTCTCATGGTGAATGCATGACCTTACTGTCACAGTGTCAACCCTTAAGCATAATAGCTTGAACTCAGACTTACTATTTGACAAGCCAGCTAGTGCTCAACCCGAACTCAAACTTTGCTGATCCCCAATCAAGCTTCACTGAGTGATCGACTTGTTTGCTTCCTTATTGTTGAGCACTTAGGTAATTGTGTTAGTCCTGTTAGTTAAAATGAATTTTATTTTCATTGTCATTGCCGTGAGTGGCTCTTTTTCCCGAAATGTGCTCTTAATAGTCTTATTGTTCCAGTTTTGAATTTAATAACTTGCATGCTTTAGGTTTGCAAGTTTTTGGAGGTTTCAAGTTTGTCCTTCTCTTCAGAGTATGGTCCTAAGCTTAAGGAAGATTACATTATGGTTAAACATTTACCCAAGATACAGAGCGGTGATGATCATGCAAAATGTTGTTCATGTAATTGGTTCAGCTGCTGTAAAGACAACTGGCAGAAGGTAACATAACATCCTCTCTTGAAATTCTGACTGAAACATACACAATTGAGCTGGTTTTATGTGTAGTTTGAAAACCATATACTCCGTATATGTTAGTTCTTGATTCTGCTCATTAAAATGGGTAACATTCCTCTTAGAAGTAGTTGTTTGAACATGGAATTTGTTTTTAGGCAATGCCCATAGCAGGAGTATGTCTCTTGGAAACAGCCTCTCTACTTTTGGGTAGGGGTAAGGTCTGCATACCTACACCCTCCCCAGGCCCTACACTTGTGGGATCCAATTGGGTTGTTGTTGTTGTGCCCATAGCAGAAGTATCTTTTCCCCTTCAGGTTCACCTTTAGTGGTAAAAATTTAAAGAATAAAGTGAACCCCTCCACCACAGAGTACTAGTATTTGCTGATGAAGAGATGAACCAGTCAGTTTTTTTTAAATAGTGGTGTCAATATGAAGATAGTGACACTTATTTGCATGAATAGAGGGTGTTGCTGATAGATTCACAATGACTGGTCTCTTTACTTGTTTGCATGTGGTTTTCTGGCTGCAAGCCTGTGATATCAGTTTAACACACTTATCTCTCATGAGCAGCAACTTCTGCAGTACTGTTTTTGTGTATATGTTTTATTACGCAAATTAGATGCTGCCACATGATAAGCTAGTGATTGTGTTAGTTTACACTTTGTGTGGCTTATATGTGTGTGTGTGTGTCTATATATATATATATATATATCTATGTGTGTGTATGTGTGTGTGTGTGTATATATATATATATACCCCCTCCGTCCCAGTGTTTTTGTCCACTTCCATTTTCAGCCGTCCTATTGTTTTTGTCCACTTTCCATTTTTAGTATGACTCAAATGTCCAAGTTGTCTATGTTACCCCTCTTAAAATTATACTCTACCCTCTCTATTCTTCTCTATTTAATATCTATCTCTAACCGTGCCTCTATCCCCCATCTACCTTCCCTGACAAAAACTTCATCGGCAAGATCTGAACAATCACAATTCGCCCTCTTCCATAAGCCACCGTCAATCTTTAAGCTCCATTTGCAAATTCCATGAATCTAAGTTCTCCAAATGAAGTCTCTGTTCAACATCGCAGACCGCACTACATCCTCTGCCTTCTGACGATAGACCAACAGGGAGGAAAACTATTCCATAGCAGGTAGCAATCAGATAGAATCAGGAGTCTCAATGTTAGAAAAATTACAAATATATGAGGGCAAAATGAATTCTAGGTCAGAAAACCAACATAGTTTTGGACGAAGAGAAAGTCAGTGAAGACACACACACACACACGAGGATGAGCATGAATTTGTAATTGGGAGTTGGAATTGGTGAATTTGAAGGGTTCTTTCAATTTTAAGATAAGGGTGAGAATCAGTGAAAAGCGAGAGAGAAAGTTGAAAATATGGTTTTGTCGGATTCGGAGAAAAGGGTATTTATGACCTTTTCATCCAATTTAGCTCCCACATTGCTATTTCTGCCTAAATGAAAGTGGACCAAAAAACCGGGACGGAGGGAGTATATATGTGTGCGTATATATATATATATATATGTATATTGTGTGTGTGTGTATATATATATATATATTTATATTGAACATGTTATTGGTGTCTTAGATTTATGTTTTCACTTCCACAATTCCTCCTGGAGTTACCTACCCTTTTGGTTATATACAGGTATGGGCTGTATTGAAGCCAGGATTCTTGGCCTTCCTTAAGGATCCATTTGACACTCAGCCTTTAGATATAGTTGTTTTTGATGTGTTGCCTGCCTCAGATGGGAGATTATCATTGGCTAAAGAAGTAAAGGACGGCAATCCATTGCGCCATTATTTTAGGGTAAGAAATGTATAACTTTTTCAACATGCTCTTTTGTTAGCATCAGTATCAAGTGAGACTGAAAGTTTCAGATGTGCCTAGATGGATCATAGACACTAATTTAGCATTTTTATGGAATTATTGTTTCTCATCCTTTTATTGCATGCCCAGTTATAGTGAGTCAAAATCTTTACAACAACAACAGAATGACAAGCCTATTTCAATCGGATCATTTACGTGCACTAAATGTGAGGTCATCTACACATTTTCATCTTCCACTTCTTTGTTGGTTTGTAAGTGTGCACAACTTGCTACAATCATTTGGACTCAAGGCTTGTTAATCTCTTGATTGTTAGCCCATTCCAAAGACCGAGCAAAAGCCCAATCTATTCACCAGCCCAATAGGCTTAATACTACTCCACTGGATCTCCATTCTAAAGTGCTCCCAGGTGTTGCCCCTTCTGAGAATGAAAGCTAGGTGGTGAGGATCCCCAGAGACTTGTCTTGGTCCCTCTCATCCATCTTGACCAGGGGCATCCTCCTCTATATATGGTGTGCTGAAAATTCAAGAGCATTCTACTATCAAATCTTCTTTGGTTTATGATTGTTGCCCTACTCCTAGTTGATTTAGAAGTACTAAGTTCTAGTTCGCTTATGATTGTTTGCTCTAGTTCTAGTCCTAGTCAGTTTAAGAATATATCATACAGTAGCTTGAGCCTATAAAAATACATCTAGCTTAATTGCTAAACCTATCAATTGCTATTTGCTTTACAATTGGTATCAAAGGAGGATGCTTCAACCCGGATCCGTGGCACTCTAGAATATCAAATTCTTGCGCCCATGGAAATTCAGATCAAGAGAGATTGTGACTTTTGGAGCAATCCGTCAATGATCTTCACTCTTCAACGGATACCATCTTACAAATTGCGACTCCAACCAAGAAAAGGAACAAACACAAAAAGAAATACACAATTTCTTTCCTATCTGGAACACCCACTTCAGATGACTCATCAACTAGAAAAGACATATCACATGGAAGAAATTTAGAAAAGGAGTCCTTTTGCATTTTTGGAGGAGGAACTTATGAGGAAGCGGATGAAGCAATGCACAGGCTTAAGCAAATATGGAGCAATAAGGGTTATCTGCAAGACTTTGAAAAGTTGATGAATCAACTACACCACTTGCCTGAAAAAAGCCTTACTGGGAGCGTTTAGAGCAAGAATGAAGGACGAGATAGCAAGGGATGTAGGATTAATGAAGCCAAAAATTTGTAGAAAGCAATAGACTTAACTACGAAAAGACAAGCAACTAGTGCAATGAAGAGACGTACCTGCAACGAGGAAAAGGCTCTCAAGAATGCAACCAGCCTCTACACTAGGGGTGGATATGGTCCTGTTCCAATTCCGGAACTGGAGGTTTCTGGTCTCTAAAATGGGGGAATCAAAACCAAAATCTATTGTTACCGGTATGGTTCCAATTAAGTCTCACTGGTGGTTTCGGTTCTGGTTTCAATCCATTTCTTAGTTCTTAGAAAATAAATATATTGAAAAAAAATGCATTTAGATATTGGGTTTAACAAAAAACATAAATCTTCTCCCAAATTTAGTTTACCACTCCGTATTAGATTATAAATACAAAAAAAAAATGGAACCAAGAACTGACCATTCTGGATCCAAAAAAAATAGGAATTGAAACCACACCCTGTTTTTGGTTTTGGTTCTCTTGTATCAGTTTCGATACGGTCCAGTTTTGGTACCAGTTGAGGATTGGAGCCGTGTCCACACCGACTCTATTCTCACAACCACAATGTGGATTGCTCCAAATAGAACTTCAAGAATGCTAACCTGGACTGAAATGCAACAAGGGAAAAAGAACTTCACTTGAACTGTCATTGTCCTATTGAAATTGGTGAAGGTTCAGAAGGAGAGCAGAAAATATTTGTAGTGATAGAAGAAGAGGATACATGGCTTTCTCTAAGCGCCTTAACTGGAGGAGGAGGGCAGACGTTAATGAGTGGTTGCATTAAAAGATAAGTAGTCTATGCATTAATCAACAACGGATCAAGTTTAAACTTCATACATCCTCAGCTGGAAAGCTTTAGCTTACAATTGAACCAATATTGTCGTTTTGTGTAAGAGTTGCTAATGGTGATAGATTTGAGTGTTGAGAAAAATTCATTGAAGTTGAAGTTGTAATACATGGATATCAATTCAAAATAGAACTATTCTCTCTGCTAATTCAAAGGATGGACATTGTTCTTGGGATTCCTTGGTTGTCTAATTAAGGGCCAATCACCGCAGGCTATTGCAGGCTAATTATGCAATCTATAGAAGCAGGCGAGCACTATTGTCTACAAGGACTCAATCAGAAACCAACTGAAAAGGTGGAACTACAGTCTTCTCTTAGATTGGGATCAAGGCGCAAAATTATTTTGTTTAGAAATAGAAGAAAAAGATGATGAACAAAAAGAGGGGCAAAAATAGAAACACGGGATAGAGCAGTTGTTAATTGAATTCAAATCCATTCTTGAGGAACCAAATGAGCTCTCATCAACTAGAATTTATGATCATCAAGTTCATCTTAAAGAAGAGGGAAAGTGTGTCTATGTAGCTTTATACAGATATGCTCACTTTTAGAAGAACCAGATTGAATGGCAAGTTAAAGAAATGCTAAAAACAGAGCTGATTAGACCGAGTACAAGTAATTTATCATCTCCAGTTCTCTTGGTCAAGAAAAATGTTATGACGGATGTAAGAAAGATAACAAACAATAAAGAAACGAAAAACAAACACACACAAATTTAACGTGGTTCACCAACAATATGTTGGATATGTCAACCTAACAGTAGAAAGGAGATCTTTTACTGATTGAGGAGAGAGATTACAGAGGGATTTTCTAGGTAACTACCATTTGTAAATAATGCCTTACAAATGAACCTATATATAAGGAAAGATGGGAGCCAACTTGGCTGCCTAAATCAAGTGGGAAGTGAGCTGTTGACAGCCCAGAACACTGCTGTCATACAGCTGCCCACCTTACCAAACTAGCCACCAACTTGTCCATTTGTCAAGGCCACTTTCCAGGTAGTTTCCAGCCACTCTCCGGCTAGTTTCCAGCTACTTTCCAGCCAGGTGCAGCCATTGTTGACTAGTCAAATGGGCTAGAATTCAAGGCATTCCAACAAATCTCTACCTTGACTTGAATTCTCTCATAAGACAGTAGAAGCACCAGAATCAGATGTGCAAAGATAACAGATTTCCTACCAAAAGTGACCAAATGTACCATAGGTACCAGAAGTCCAACCTAGGACACAGATGTCACCAAAAAACAGAAACAGATTGTTTCACTTGAGTTCAATAGTGTCGCGACACACCAAAACTGGCTTCCCTCATGCCTGGGGTCAGATAACTCAAGCTGAAACACCAAGAAATGCAAACTCCACTTAGAGTCCAAATGGCTCTTCATAGAACCTGAACAGAAGCACACGACACTAACCTAGTGTCCCACATGGGCCATGGCTCCACCTGAAGCCCCAATGCCAATTCAGATCGCCTTCTAGGTGATCGATAGTCTCAAACTCTGAGGTGCAGAAAGAGATTTGGGTGATTGTTCTAGGTGATCGATAGTCTCAAACTCTGTAGATGGAACCTCCACCTTACCATCAAGACATTCATCTTCTTTGTGAATCTCAGATGATGCAACAACAACAAATCCTTGTAAAAGATATAAGGTATCATGTTTAATACCTTCCAAAACCACTTTCAAATCCTTGCTGACACTCATAACTCCACCTTTACCTTCGAAACTGAAACCCTTACAGTCAAGACGAGGTCAGATTCTTTGTCAAAAGTAGAACATGCCTAACTTCATTCAAGGTGCAAAATGTACCATCATGAGTCCTCAACCTCATGGACCCTATTCCAATTACCTTGCAGACAATTTCGTTGGCCATGGAAACATCACCCTCGTCTATCTGCTCATAAGTTGAAAACCACTCCTTGCATGGACTAATATAATACGACGCCCCAGAATCAAGAACCCACACATCCTTATAATGTGTTTGGTTATTAGCCACTAGGGCCTGATCTTCTTCAGCGTTGATGTTGGCTTTTGCCACATCGGCAGAACTTTCTTCCTTTTGTTGTCTCTTTTTCTTAGGACACTCATTTTTCCAATGTCCATTCTCCTTACACTAATTACATACTGTCAAGGAACCAACTCAACCAAAAGCTCAAGCTTATGGTTGTGGCCCAAGATGAGTTATTTATATTCTAACACGCCCCCTCACGTGCTGGCGTAGTCTTTTTCGAGCCTTGCACGTGAAACTTTTTAATTTTCTTAAAACTAGGTGGCGCTGAGTTTCGAACCCGTGACCTCTAGTCAACAAGGCTCCGATACCATGATAGAATTTGGGATGAGTATGGACAACTGGATTGAGTAATAAGACAATTGGGCTGAACCACATTAAAAGATTGAATCCAATTGATTAGTTAGTTCAACTCAAGAGCTTATATACCGATTATTTTCCTCACACTTTTCCGATGTGGGATACTCTTAACCATCCCAAATTCTATCATGGTATCAAAGCAGGTTTTGGCCCACCTCGTTTGTCAAGGTGTCCGTCTAGACGTTCATTCCTAGCGGCCCGTTAGTCTTTAGCCCAGTTGTCCGTATGGAGTATGTACTCAACGGTCTGTGGCCCGTTTAACACGATTGCTCGTCTGGAAGTCTATACCCAGTGGCTCGTGGTCCTTTAGGTGTTGGCGCTAAAAAAAAGTCAAGGGAATGGGAGTTCATTTGCACGTGGTCAACCGGTTAGATTCAAAATGACCCGGTTGTCCACTTGAGGGGGAGTGTTAAGAGTATCCCACATCGGAAAGTGTGAGGAAAATAATCGGTATATAAGCTCTTGAGTTGAACTAACTAATCGATTGGATTCAATCTTTTAATGTGGTTCAGCCCAATTGTCTTATTACTCAATCCAGTTGTCCATACTCATCCCAAATTCTATCACATACATCATCAGCTCTAGGACCCTTAGAATTTGAATTCCTTCTACTAGATTTTCTTTGTCCCGGACTCTCAGTAATAGATAACCCTGATGGCTGATCTTCTATACTAGAACCAGATGCCATATGATGGATTTCTCTTGTATGAAGAGCAGATCTTACTTCTTCAAGAGACATACTATCTTTCCCAACAATAAAAGAATCCACAAAATTCTCAAATGATAAGGGCAAAGATACCAACAGAATTAGAGCAGCATCTTCATCATCTACTTTTACATCAATGTTACGTAGATCTAACAAGATGGTATTCAACTTATCTTGATGCTCTCTAAGTGGTGTACCTTTGTGCATACAGAGACTGAACAGACGTTGCTTCAAAAGCAACTTGTTGGTTAAAGACTTTTTCATATACAGACTTTCAAGTTTTAACCACAGACCAGCGGCAGTTTCTTCATCAGCAACCTTAGTGATGACATCATCCCCAAGACACAACATGATAGTTGAGTGTGCCCTCTCTTCCAAAGCAGCTAACTCAACATTGTTAGACCTGACTTCCTTTGATAATGGCGTCCATAAGCCTTGTTGTTTCAACAAGGCTCGCATCTTGATCTGCCATAGACTAAAGCTGTTGCTCCCCGTGAATTTGTCGATCTTTATGTTTAAAGCAAACATCTTTCTCACCAGATTACAAACCTCGATTACCCAAGCTCCGATACCAGTTTGTTATGACGGATGTAAGAAAGATAACAAACAAGAAAGAAACGAAAAACAAACACACACAGATTTAACGTGGTTCACCAACAATATGTTGGCTACGTCCACGTAACAGAAGAAAGGAGATCTTTTACTGATTGAGGAGAGAGATTACAGAGGGATTTTCTTGGTAACTACCACTTGTAAATAATGCCTCACAAATGAACCTATATATAAAGAAAGATGGGAGTGAACTTGGCTGCCTAAATCAAGTGGGAAGTGAGCTGTTGACAGCCCAGAACACTGCTTTCATACAGCTTCCCACCTCACCAAACTAGCCACCAACTTGTCCATTTGTCAAGGCCACTTTCCAGGTAGTTTCCAGCCAGTTTATATCCATTCTCCAGCTAGTTTGCAGCCACTCTCCGGCTAGTTTCCAGCTACTTTCCAGCCAGGTGCAGCCATTGTTGACTAGTCAAATGGGCTAGAATTCAAGGCATTCCAACAAAAAAGACGGGACATGGAGATTTTGCAATGATTATACGGCCTTAAATAAGGAGACTGAAGGACAGATATCCATTCCAACCATAGGAGACATGATGGATGTACTGTTTGGTGTTTAGTTTTATAGAAAACTCAATTTATGAGCTGGATACCGCCAAATCAGGATTCATTTTGAAATTGAAAAGATAGTATTTAGGGCACACAATGGGCACTATGAGTACCTTGTGATGCCCCTGAGTTCTGTAATTGCCCCTTCAACATTTCAAGCAGCCATGAATGATATATTTGGGCCAACATTTTAGGCAATTCATACTAGTATTCTCTGATGATATACTAGTGTATAGTCCTAGGTGGGAGGAGCATCCCAAGCATTTGAGAACTTTTGAGATTTTGCAACCAAAGCATTTCTACTCATAGGAATCCAAATATGTTTTCGGTGAAATGAGGTGAAGCATTTGGGCCACTATATCTCAATGGATGGAATTAGAGTTGACAGTAAAAAAATTCAAGCAATGATACAATGGCCTAAGGGGAGCCTTGGCACAACAGTTGATTTGTTGCCATGTGATCGTGTGGTCACAGGTTTGAGTCCTGGAAGCATCCATCCTCTTGCAGAAATGCAGGACTGGTCTCCCTACATTACACCCTTGTGGTGGGGCCCTTCTCCAAACCCCCGCTCGGAGGGATGCTTTGTGCACCGGGCTGCCCTCTTAATGATACAATGACCTACAGTAGCAACTATTACGGAGCTGAGGGGGTTCCTAGGATTAACAGGATATTACTGAAAGTTTGTGGAGGGCTATGCCCTATGGAGAGATCACAACACCAATTTATCAACTTCTTAAGGAATGTTTTGGTTGGAACTCGGATGTGGAGTGAGCATTCCAAAGTCTCAAGAAATTCATGACTGGAATACCGGTATTAGCTTCACCTGGTCTAATTGGTTCTGATCTGATTGGAATAAATTTTGATTTGATCTGGTCTGATCTCTGAATGTAGTTATATTTAAAGCTATTTCTAATCTGGTCTGATCTGGTCTGATTCTAATAAGAATAAGTAATAAGTAATAAAAATAAGTTAGGGAGAACATGGCCTTAGTCCAAAATGGGAGACCATTAACATAACTGAGTTAAGCCACCAATGGAATGAAAAAGCATGGTCTACATATTAAAAAGAGATGTTGACCATTATCAAACTTCAAAGTTTTCAGACCAAAAAAGTTTAAAGCACATGCTGGAACAAATGATTGTGGAATATACAGGGCTGTTGTTATAACTCATATTCTCTTTGTGGCAACTCTAACTTTTTAAGTTCAGCACCCCTTTGCTTATTATCTTTTTAACTTTGGTTTGTCTTAAATGCTTTTTGGTTCTAACTCTTTGCTCCATCATACATTCATACTCTTTTTAATTTTGGTTTGACCTAAATGCTTTTTGGTTCTAACTCTTTGCTTCATCATACTAACATTGCTTAAATTTGTTCTTCGGACTCATGGAACAATACAATAACATGTGTAAATGGCATTTTATAAAATGTTTTTGGGTTGCCTCTGTTAATGTTTTTTAATGGGGCGGGGTAGCTCATGGAATGCCCTAGCATACTACAATTTGAGAACTGATCAACATTTTTTGTTATAGGTGTCTTGTGGGACACGAAGCATCAAGTTAAGAGCAAAGAGTAGTGCTAAAGTTAAAGATTGGGTTGCTGCAATAAATGAAGTTGGACATAGACCACTTGAGGGTTGGTGTCATCCTCACCGCTTTGGGTCTTTTGCTCCTCAACGAGGCTTACTGGAAGATGGCAGCCAGGCACAGTGGTTTGTTGATGGTCGGGCTGCATTTGAGGCCATTGCTCTAGCAATAGAGGAAGCAAAATCAGAGGTCTCAAAATAGGAAGATAAAAAAGTATCATTTCTTTTTTTGATTGCATGTGCATCATTCATTATTTTAACATCTTTTCTGTGGTGGATGGTTTGTGGCACAGATATTCATTTGTGGCTGGTGGCTTTGCCCAGAGATGTACATGCGGCGCCCCTTTGATACCCATTCTTCCTCCCGGATTGATTATTTATTGGGAGCAAAGGCGAAACAAGGTGTTCAGGTAGTTATCTATGGCATTTATAAATTCTCAGCTCTTTCGCTTGATACTTTGAACTGATAAAAATTGCACTCATCATTTGTCATTTTGTTGGCACTCAAATATCTTGAATAGTACTGCAAATAAAGTGCATGTAGTATAGATAATACTATATATATGAGGCATTACTCATGCCATGTTTTTTTTCATTTGAGCTAATTATTTGTATATACATGTATCTATAAGCACTTAACTTTCAGAGTACGTAAGTAGCGGTAAGGTCTGCTTACACACATTCTTTCTAGATATGGGAATTTATTGGGTCTGTTGTTGTTGTGTATCTATAGGAATGCTTCGGCGTTTTATAGCTGTTTTATATTTACTAGCATCATTTCATTGATCAGAAATTGAGAAGCAGTTACGTTCATTTATTTTGTTCATGGGCCAAAGCCTTGTGCGACTGGTATGCAATGGGATGGTAACTGTTATTTTTTAGCTATTAGAAACAGCCTCAACGTACTTCTGATTGAAACTTCTGTCATCTACGATCAGTATTAAGGAGCGTAAAGAAAATGATCTAATAATATGGCCATACTTCTTTTCCTCTATGTATTCTGGAGCAACTACCGAGGGTTCTCATTAGCTTTTATGGATATCATAAAATTCAGTTTTTTTAAACACAACTTTTACAACTGTCCTAAAATCCTAAATAAGCTGACCAAGCCTGTTCATACTTCATCTATAAGTTATTGCGCTCTGAGGTTCGCAAGTGTGAATATGTTTGTTTTAATGTATCTTGTTGCTACAGATTTATATTCTGCTATACAAGGAGGTTGCTCTTGCTTTAAAGATCAACAGTGTTTATAGCAAGCGAAAGTTGTTAGAAATCCATGAAAATGTTAGAGTACTGCGCTATCCTGACCATTTTTCAAGTGGTGTTTATTTATGGTATGTGTGGCAAAAGATTTTGGTTTGCAGTTGTTAGTCAATCTTGATTTGCTTGTGCTAATTTCCAAAATGCTTATTCGTAGGTCTCATCATGAAAAAATTGTCATTGTTGACCATCAAATTTGTTTTATTGGGGGCCTAGATCTTTGCTTTGGTCGTTATGATTCATTTGAACATGAAGTTAGTGATTGTCCTCCTCTTATTTGGCCCGGAAAAGACTACTATAATCCAAGGTATTTTTTTACATTCGTGTCTTTAATTTTATACTATTTATTTTGACTTAGACCTTTTAATTTGCGAGTGAAGATGAGTGTGTCATATCCCTTGACACTTACGTGGAATTATACCTCTTTTTTATTCTTGCATATTTTGCGTTCATGTTCTATCCTGAACCTCTTCTTTTCTTATGTAAAATTAATCCTAAGAACTCATAGGCTCACTTCGCACTCACCATTTCATGTTATCCCTCACATCCTCTGTAAATCCACCATTTGCTTTTCTACTCGATAAGAGCACAGGTTCAAATTTTAGGGCACGAGCTTGTCCTTGAAAAGCCAACAATTCAACGTACAAGCCGCGACGGAAAAGGACTTTGAATTGCTACCTTAGGCAAGGAAATTTCTAACCCGTGCATTGCATGGGAAGAATTTTGTAAATACATTTAAAATAAAGTTTTTCTTAAATACATTGTATAAGAGCAACAAATGTTATAAAAAGTAATAAGACCCTAATAAATAATAATGGTAGTGATGATTGCCGTGCGACTCAAACAAAGTTCGTGTTTTTTATTTTATGACAAAACAAACCAACGAAAACTAATAATACTCCATTTATACACCCCTATTGGTAGATGAGAAATTATTTTGGTTTAACCACAAAGTAATAGAAGTAAATTGTTTTTTTACTTCAACCTCAAAAAATTATTTTGTGTATGTGTACCTTATTCCACTAATTTCAATTCTCTTCTACTTTGTTTTTTTTGTGATAGCCAATTCTCTTCTACTTTGTACCAAAACAAAAAAAAAAGTTTCCCTTCTAGTTTTCGTATATTTTTCATTTCAAAATACTTGAATCAAAAAGTGTTAAGTAATTAGTCCTTGAAAAGTATCACCCACTCTTCAACTATAACATTTAAACTGACTTCCTCTAAGTTTTTAAGTAATGGATCCTTTAAGTTTAAACCAAAAATGTAGGATTCTTTTTATTTGGTGTCAAATAAAATTCTTTTTTTATAAACACCAATAATTCTTTCCAACTATATTGTTTATTTCACTATTGATTATTTTCATTTGATCACTATCCTTTGGTACCTTATTCATTAATACTCCGTCTTAAAGAATGATAAATGTTTCAACCAAATATGAAACATACCATCAAGGGTGAGTAACATTTGTAACAACAATAACATTAGTATCATTGTAAAGTCTAACTTAATTCCCTTGAAGTTTATACGAGGAAGCATTGCACAATATGCTTGTAGTACTCTAAAATTAGGATACTAAGCTTAACTCTTAAAAAAAGAAATGTATTTAATTCAAAGGGTTTTTATTCCATGGCAACTAAAAATAGTACTTAGGCATCCCCATCCACAACTTCAGTAGCAACCGAATACGGATTTCTTCTGCCTCTTCAAGTTTGTACGGGAATGTTGTGGCAGAACTCGTTCTCTAGGGAATGTAGTACATACCAAAAATGATGGTGACTCCAGATGTATACATCAAGCTCCATTCTCTTGGCTCAGGCAAGAAAGCATGAAGTAGTGTGCAATCTGTCAATTTCTTTTTTGGGATTATAGAGCCTATTCTCAATAATTATTTTATGAAAAGGGAGTAAAAAAGATACTTTCACAGTAGAAATGTTCCATCTAAGAATTTACGAATCTAGAAAGATGAAGTAAAAAAGATATTTTCACAGTAAAAAGTAAGGTTTCAAACAATCAAAAAGCATGACTGTGAACTCAAGATGCTAAAGTGGGCAAAACATGAACAGAATTGCAGAAATATAGGTGTCCAAATATTAGAGAAAGGGCTAAGTTTGTTGTGTAAATTATCACCTCCATTTTACTATAAATAGCATAAAGATCTTCAATGTCTATAGGATTCTTTGTTTTGCCACTGCAAATATCCAACTGCCCAATAATCAAATATATCCTCTACTTCAACCTCAATTACTGCAACAAATTATACACACAAAATCCATGAACAATAAATTCAAATAAAAACTATATACTAAAAAAGTCTCGCACCACTGGACATGAAAGGGAAAAGAATAATTATCTCAGGAAACTGCACTCGCTGCATCAGGCCCAGAAGCAAGAGCCTTTCACCGTCCCGCACAAGCTATGGATTTTGAAAATATTCAAAGTTGGATAATGAAATTTAAGACTTTGGAAATCAAATTACCAAAAATCAGATGCAATTGAACGCCAAATTGAACAAAAGACCAGGCAGAGTGAATTAAGAAAACCCTAAATTCGAAAATCCCTTACCTTTGGAATAGTATGTCTCTTCTTCAATGGACAGACTCTTTTCTATAGACAAAGACATAAATAAAAAAACTGGGTCGGAATGGAAAGATTGTTGCAGTAAGGGAGCTGTGAGCAAGAAAGCACGAAAGAAAAATAAAAGAGTAAATAAAACGGGTACATACTGCCCAAGGGTGGTCTTCCTCTTTGTTTGTACCACTGGAAGCCAATAACCATCGCGGGTCTGAGCCACTGCTGTTTCAAATCCTGACCTGCTGGAATCCATGGTCAGAGTTTGTGATTGTGTCGTCGCTGCCTTGCTTCGGCGGAAGGTAAGAAACCCTAGGCGGCGCTTCCAATTTATTTTATTGAATGAAGAAATTGGAGGGGATGCGAATGAATAATGAAGGAGACATGACCGTCTCTCCCCCACTGAAATATTGTCCTTTTACGGATGGACGGAGCTAGCCGAGCTACTGTCCTAAGAGATACCTTTGAGCAGGAAACAATATATGCTATTTCGTTTTCTTTTTATATATAGTAGGATGGTTCATTTGAACATGAAGTTAGTGATTGTCCTCTTATTTGGCCCGGAAAAGACTACTATAATCCAAGGTATTTTTTTACATTCGTGTCTTTAATTTTATACTCTTTATTTTGACTTAGACCTTTAAATTTGCGAATGAAGATGAGTGTGTCATATCTCTTGACACTTACATGGAATTATACCTCTTTTTTATTCTTGCATTTTTTGCCTCCTCCATGTTCTATCCCGAACCTCTTCTTTTCTTATGTAAAAATAATCATAAGAACTCATAGGCTCACTTCGCACTCACCAATTCTGTTATCCCTCACATCCTCAGTAAATCCACCATTTTCTTTTCTACTCGATAAGAGCCCAGGTTCAAATTTTAGGGCACGAGCTTGTCCTTGAAAAGGCAAAAATTCGACGTACAAGCCGCGGTGGAAAAGGACTTTAAATTGCTTCCTTAGGCAAGGAAATTTGCCTCATATAGGGCTCCATAGACTTTGCCATGTATAAACTCTGTTGGCATTTGCCAAAAGCCCAAAACACTGTGTTGTGAGATCCATCAAATCAAGGAAGGACATCTATGGAAATCCAAAGTTTTTAGAGTAACATAAAAAAGCTTGCCAACTTTAACCCTACTATGAATAACAACAACAAACTCAGTAACATCCCAAAAGAAGTAGGGTCTGAGGAGGGTGTGTTTAGGCTGACTTTATGCCTACAATGAAGTAGATGAGCTGTTTCCAAGAGACCCTTGGCTTAGGGATAGAAGAACAATCAAAGATGCTACTAAAGCATGCATGAAGTACAGACAAGCCAACTCTGAGAACTAGACTTAAAGCACAAAAAGCACACAAGCACACACATTAGACTAAGGCAATTAAGCAAACAATGGCAAAAACTACCAACTAAAGCCCTCTAGTCTATCCTACTATCCTAATCCTAGATCTCGAGGCGTTCCTATCCAAGGCCAGACAAGACGTCGTAAGTCTTGTCTAGTTACCTCCTTTCAACTCTTTTTAGGTCTACCTCTATCCCTCACCACGATCTCCAGGAGAGAGTAATAAGATACTACTAATAATATGAATAAGAAAGTACTAATAATGATGATGATGATGATGAAAATAATGATAATAACCACAATAACAACAATAATATAATGACCACATTTTGTGAATTGTAGTTAGCGAAAGGTCATATAGAATTTTTCCACACGAGGAATGTATCAACCCTTTCCGAAAACTCCCACCACTCTTTTGTACTCCCTCCGTCCTGTAATAACATTCAGGTTTTGACTGTTTTTAATTTTTAAGGAGGGTTGACAATGTGGTTGAAATGTCTAAAATATCCTTTGATCTTCCCTCCACCTTTCCCCTTGCCCTTGCTATCTCTCTCAAGCCCACTGTCCCTGCCGGCAGTCCCAACACCACCGCCAGCCCCGCCAAAATCGCCAGCCTCAGTGCCCCGCCACCACCACCAACCCTTGCTCCCACCTTCACCGAGTCCCACCAGCGCCCCCAACCACCACTGTCTCCGGAAGACACCAACACCATCACCCCTGGGCCCACCACCACTGGCAGCCTCGCCACCGTACTGCAGATCTAAAAGAATAAATGAAGAGAAAGAAGTTAGAGAAAGAGAAAAAAAAGAAGGGCACATTTCTAAAGAAAAAGGGCCATGTTGTCATCGCCGCCATGGCATAGATCTAAAGAAAAAAAGTGCAGCATCGCCGCCACCATCCCCCACTGCCATTGCCGCCATGTCACAGATCTAAAAGAAGGATGGGGGCGGAAGATGAAGGGAGAAATAAAAAAGGAGAAATATGGAGGAGGAGAAAGAGGAGAGGAGAAGGAGATGGAAGAAGGGGGGTGCGCTGCAGATGGAAGAGAGGAGAAGAAGAATAAAATGAAGATAGAATTGGGTGGCGGAGGAAAAAAGAAGGAAAGAGAGGAGAAAAGAAAGAAAAGTTGAATAAGAGGGTATTTTTGTCGAAGTAGGGTTGAAAAATAGAAATGGGAAGATTAATTACAGACAGAGGCAGTATCAAATTTTTTTGAGCTATCTAAAGAGAAAATTGTCACCATGTTGGATTTGAAAAATTGAGTACTAATTTCAGCACAAATATAGATTATCGTGAATAATCCAAACATTTCTTTCATTAAAAACTATTGTTCAAAATTGCATTGTGCAATACGCAATATGGCGTCGCTCATGTCTGTTTTTGTAAAATGCCTTGTGGTGATCTAGCAATAGGCTATAAGGTTTTCTCACATACGGTGCAACTATGGCAGAAGGAGTAAGCCTTAAGGTGTACGCAATGAGGCAGTAAGAGGTGTATGCCATTCCCTCCTCCCCAAAATATTAAGGTTAGCGTAAAATGAGTAATTTAATTAGAATAGTTCAAAATTTAAATTACCTGACCAAATCAAGCGTCTCTCCACTTTGGTTTTCATCTCTCTACTATTCGTCTGGCATCGTTGATCTTCCCAGTAGCATTACGCTGATTCTTCGATCGCCTTTCGTCTCTCACCGAGCATCACCTCTCCCCTTCCATAACCGTTTATTTACTTTATTTACTCTGCCTTTGATCGCCTCTCTTTGTTTATTACTCCCTTTTTTTAAGGTTTATTAGGCCTCCCTTGCATATCCCCTTTATTTTTTATTTTTTTATTCTTCTACTCCTTTGTTTACTAATTTATATTTGTTTAATGCTAACATTTTATTCTTACTAATTTGTCATTAATTTATTGTTTTTATTTATATTGTTGCTACTTTGTCATTCAAACTTGAAAATAGTATGTACATAATTTTTACTTTTGTTTATTTAGTTTAACAAATCCAGACCCTACTTTCGTGGGATTCAACTGTGTTGTTATTGTTATTGTTGTATACCAAATTGCAAAAATGGCGGACCAAACATGGTAATATGTGCATAAATTCTTAGTTTCATGCTAGACTTTGTTACCTTTGAGATTTGTGACTTTAAGAATACAATTTTTTAATGTTCATGGATTAGTTGTGGTAATTGATAATGTTATATTGACATTTTAAACTTTAAAGTTGAAGCTTATGCATCAATACGCCTTGAGGCTTACGCAATACACCTTGAAATAAAAACGCCTAAAAAACAATGATACACCTTGAAATGGTCATGGGTGTGACTGCGTTCTTTATTTGCATTGTATTTTTTTAAATTTATTTGCCTCAACACAGTTTGTTTTGTTGTCCATAAAATTCCCCAAGTTTCTTATGCAGTTCCATTTTCAGGGAATCTGAACCAAACACGTGGGAGGATACCATGACAGATGAGTTGGACCGGAGAAAATATCCGCGCATGCCATGGCATGATGTCCATTGTGCTTTGTGGGGACCACCGTGCCGTGATGTGGCTCGGCATTTTGTGCAGCGCTGGAACTATGCCAAGGTTCATATATCTTCATAAAATCAGCTAGCTTCTTTTGACAAGTATTGTTGTCATATTATGACAACAGTTCCAATTGAAGCACCGTAACCTACGGTGCTTTGTTCGGAAAATTGATGGTTCCTACTCCCACCCCCCCGGATTGCCGATTGGCTGTCAATACAATTGGCAGCAAATTGGTGATTCGGGGGGGGGGGGGTGGGCTGGGGGGTTGGAGGGAGTAGGAACCATCAATTTTATGAACGGAGCAGTGTAACTGTTATCATATTTTGACAATTAGTGCTGTCAAAATAACCAAAGTGTCATAAAATATATTCTATAAAACTTTTACTTTCTTTTGAGTTGGGCACTTTTTTGCAATTTCTTAGAGGAACAAAGCTCCAAATGAGCAAGCGATTCCACTACTAATGCCTCGGCATCACATGGTTATTCCCCATTACATGGGAGTCAGCACCGAGACCCACACTGGATATAAAGAAGTTATTGGCAATATCAAAAAACAAGATTCATCTTCCTCTCAATCGTCTTGCCAAGACATTCCTTTGCTCATGCCTCAAGAAGCTGACGATATGGATATTATGGGTGAACCAAAGTCATGTGGGTTCAGCCCTGGGTATGATTTCCATGACCAGCCAAGTGGGACAGCTAGCATTCTTTTTCCTTCACAGAAGGCAAAATTAGAACCTTTTTCGCCAGGCATGCCAATGCAAGGATTTGTGGATGATGTCAATACCATGGATCATCAGAGAAGGTTGTCTTCCAGTTTGATGCATCCTGGAACTACAACTTCAGATAAGGAATGGTGTGAAATACCGGAGTGCAGTAGTCAAGTTTTTCAGTCAGGTGAAACTGGGCAAGTTGGTCCCCGTGCTCGATGTCGATGTCAGGTGAGCTACTCTTACAATGCTAATGGCGACAACTAACGTTTACTACTTCGTATCTTTTTGGTTTCATGCTAGATCAGGACGACCAACAGAATCCTGCTTAATCATTATTGCTTGTGCAAATAATATATCTTTCAACTTTCGTCAAAAAAATATATATCTTTCAACTGTATACACTATCTTTTATTCAGTTCCTACATCATAGTTTGCTAGTACGGAGTATTACTGCAAAGAAGTTTGGCGGGTTTGTTGATTAGATATAATTTGAAATGTTTTTGTTCCAGATTATAAGGAGTGTCAGTCAATGGTCAGCTGGAACAAGCCAGAATGAAGAAAGCATACACAATGCATACTGTGCTCTTATCGAGAAGGCAGAACACTTTATTTACATTGAGGTTCGTAATAGGCTAATAACCATTTCTTTTAAAGCAATAAATTAGTGGGTAAGGCCATCATGGTCCTGCTTTATTAGATGATTCGGTCCCCATTATGTTAGGTCACCACCTTCAGTCTGATTATGTCTTTTTCTCTGTGATGAAAAATCCTAGACAAACACTGCTATATCAGTTCTGATCACTAACCATTGCTAAATCCCCAATAATGAAAGACCATAACAGCTATGGGGTAACGGGGAGGAACTAGTTTTTGAACATTGAAAATGAAGGCACTGACGAAGCGACAATGCGACATACATACCAACTATTCTATCCCAAAATCAAAGGCATTCATGAATAGATATTTTTGTCATAATTATGAATTTTCTTGTTCTTGGTGGATTTCATTTTTCAGGGGGGTTGAGTGTTAGGAATCAGAGATCAGAGGCGGTCAAGCGGAAGCGAACAAACACACACACACAAATAGCAGAAAATAAGAACACGAGATTTAACGTGGTTCGGTCAGTAACCTACTCCACGGGTTGCAACTAGGGTTTATCTTTTATTAGGTGCTCACAGATTATAGTTACATGATTGGGTATTTATAAGATATAAATTAGGGTTAACAACTTGCTAAACAAGAAACAACTAATGGACCCTTTAATTAATAACTAAAACCGGCCCCCCATGTTTCTTCCCTTTAAGCGACCGGGCTTAAAGCCCAAAGCTCTAAAGCCTTCACCAAATTACCCAACAATCTCCCACTTGAAGGATTTCGCATAGACACAAATGCCATCCAAGTAAACCCATCATGAGTAACTCAGTAATCTTCATTGTCAAGTCCTCCAAGCCTCCAGTTCCCAAGAACAAGCTAAGACTCCAGTTATATCCCCTAGTTGCAACCACCCCCTTCATTGATAACCTGAAAGGACAGTTAAAGCTCCACCGAGCTCCAACCCAGTTGTGACTGTAACCGCCACAGCCTCTGTCTCAACCGGCTTGCACAATCCACCGGATCCAGAGATACACCGAGGACCATTACCACTCTCCAAATCCAGCAAACTACTCCCAGGAGAGATTTTAACGTTCAGATTCTTGGTCCTCAAAACCCAATGACGTTTCACAACTGTACTCGGAACACGTCCCATGCTCCCACTGTCACGAAACCCCTGACCTGATTCAGACCTCCGAACACACTCAACTGTCATCCCCAAAACTCCAAGATTCACGTTTGCAAAATGAACCTTCTTAGCTTTGCCCGATTCAGTGAGCCTGACTTTGTTAACTGTCTTTGCCGGGTTGGTCACTCCCTCAGACGTCACCGGTACCATGTATAACGATCCTCTTTTCAAGCCTCGAGCAATAACCAAATTTCTTTTGATCACCTTCCATTTTCCACCACCAAACTTGACGTCTAGTCCCTGCTCATCCAATTGTCCGACTGAGATCAACTTTGTCTTCAATCTTGGAATCACCCTGACATTTTGTAAGCTCCAAGTAGTTCCAAATGAAGTTTTTAGATCAATATCTCCCATGCCTGTCACTTTAAGGGTTTTCCCGTTACCCAACTTTACCTTTCCAAAGTCTCCCTTTTTGAGATTCACCATCGCCTCACCGCTGTGCATGGCGTGAAACGAAGCACCAGAATCCATGACCCAAGAGTCAACATAGCTTTCCATGCTGAGTATCAATGCATCACTATCATCATCAGATGCATTCCCAACAACTGCGCTAATTTTGTTTTTCTTGTTTGGGCATTGACTCTTGACATGCCCAACTTCTTTGCAGACCCAGCACACCACATTCTTTCCAGCCTTAGACGAGCTCTTCCCACGACTCCCACTGTTTCTGTTATTACCTCTTCCCCTGCTAACACTGAGTAACCCAGAAGTAGATCCTCCACTAGCGTTCCTCCGGAGAATGTCTTCACCCAAAACACTATCCCGTATCCGATCAAACTTCAAGTTTCCTGTTCCAGCAGTTTCAGTAACCGTTGTCACAAATCCCGACCAACTATCAGGCAAGGAAGATAACAGAATCACAGCCTGAGTGTCATCATCGAACTTCATGCCTACTGATGACAACCTCGACAAGATTGAATTGACCTCATTAATGTGATCAGCAACTGGGCTGCCCTCGTTCATTCTCATCCTGAACAATTCCCTCATCAAGAACACTCTATTACCGGCCGACGGTTTCTCATACATATTTGACAGAGCTGTTAACATACCACGAGCAGTTGTTTCCTTCATGATATTAAACGCCACACTCCTTGTCAAAGCTAGTGTAATTTTACCTCTTGCCTTTTTGTCCTTTGAGTCCCAAATTGCTTCAGCAGCCTTATCCATTCCATCCGGTTTCTCTTCCAGTACCATGTCCAAATCGCACTCACCAAGCAACGCCTCTATTTGCATTTTCTACCATGCAAAATCAGTACCGTTGAACTTCTCGATTCGAACCCTCCCGTCCTCGGCTATTGCAAAACGAGAGAAAAAAAACCAGAGAAAAAATCAAGGAATAACGGCCTGAAACCAAGCAACCTTCAAAAGAAAACAAACCCTAAAACAAAGAACCCGAACCAACGAGTACCAGGTCCAAAACCAGAAACCCTAATCGCCAAGTTCACCTAAAACCGACCAAACAGCCCCTGACCAGATCCGAACCAGCCTCTGATCAGATCCGAACCAGCCCCTGATCAGATCTGAACCAGCCCCTTAACCGCGGCAGCAAAACAGCAGCAAAAACAATCCTGAACAGCCTTCTTCCTGCGATTGATCCTGTGTAACCGTGTGTTTAACCGAACCAAAGCTCTGATACCACTTGTTAGGAATCAGAGATCAGAGGCGGTCAAGCGGAAGCGAACAAACACACACACACAAATAGCAGAAAATAAGAACACGAGATTTAACGTGGTTCGGTCAGTAACCTACTCCACGGGTTGCAACTAGGGTTTATCTTTTATTAGGTGCTCAGAGATTATAGTTACATGATTGGGTATTTATAAGATATAAATTAGGGTTAACAACTTGCTAAACAAGAAACAACTAATGGGCCCTTTAATTAATAACTAAAACCGGCCCCCCATGTTTCTTCCCTTTAAGCGACCGGGCTTAAAGCCCAAAGCTCTAAAGCCTTCACCAAATAACCCAACATTGAGGGTGCAGTGGGGGAGCGTACTGAGTGAGTAACGGTGGGATAGCGAATAAGTTTTCTTATTGGATCTACGAATGCTCTTCATTAACTGTTGAATGTGTTTCCCAGAATCAATTTTTCATCTCAGGGCTAGTGGGAGATGAGATTATAAAGAATCGTGTATTAGAATCATTGTGTGAGAGAATCACGCGAGCTTACAATGAGAATAAGTGCTTCAGGGTCATTATTGTCATACCACTTCTGCCTGGATTTCAGGTACACGAGTTATCAAGATTGCCATCCTCATATCTTCTTTTCAATTATCTTACGACTATTTTCACCATAAGTTTTTACTTAAATGTTTCTTATTTTCTCAGGGTGGTTTGGATGATAGTGGTGCGGCATCTATACGAGCTATCATGCATTGGCAATATCGGACAATATGCCGGGGAAATATGTCAATTTTGCATAATCTGAGTGATCTTACTGGTCCTAGAGTGCACGAATATATATCTTTTTATGGGCTCAGATCCTATGGTAGACTGTTTGATGGAGGTCCTGTGGCTTCTAGCCAGGTATTCCACATATGCAGATTAACATGGAGATTAAGAAATTGGAGATTAACATGAACATGGAAATTAAGAAATTGGAAGTGTATGTGGTTGAGTTTTATTTCAAAGAAGAAGAATTGTACACCACCAATTTATTTCTTTTAAAGGAAAGTAGAAAATCCGTGATGGACAAAAAAATAGTTCGAAAAGCCAGCGGGACAAAGTAATACATTGTACTTCATCCACCCCATACAAATCTTCACTCTTTCCTTTTTTTGTCGACCCAAAAAAATGATTTTTCATCCGTCCTAAAAAACTTCAATTTCCTTTTCGTCTGACAAATTCTGACCACACCTTTTTCACTTTTCAACACTTTTCTTAAACTCAATGAAAGTCAATGCAAGAGTTTTTTACCGGACAGAGGGAGAATGACATTTCTTAGATTTAATACTGGTAAAAGTGTAAAACTGGCAGGCTAGAAACTGTTGAAACATTTATGAATTTTGAAACACATGATTACAAGTTCTTTTTTTAAAGGAATCACTAGTTAATTTAGGGTTATCACTTATCAGGTAAAAGAGGAAAGTAGGAAACTATTATTTTTGAAAATATGTTTATAAGTTATCACTACCATAAATTGACATTCTTAGGACATACCAAGTTATTTTCTTCCTTGTTATTGACTTATTCATGTATTTGTCAATTCCATAGGTTTATGTGCATAGCAAAATCATGATAGTTGATGACTGCACAGCCTTGATCGGATCAGCAAATATTAATGACCGGAGCTTGCTCGGCTCCAGAGACTCTGAGGTAAGTATTTTGTTTCCTGTTTAATTTACAGCAATTATACTAATGGAATATATGAACTTAGCCAAGGAAATATCAGGGCCAGTTTATGTGCATTATATGGATATGGAAACAGATGTGATTTCAAGATTAAAACGACCAAATGTTGAACAATGTTATGTTTTCTATCTAGTGCCTTTGTAATGAAAGCTACTTTTAATAACCAAAATTTGTTTTTTGCAGATCGGTGTAATTATCGAGGATGAAGAGTTTGTTGATTCATACATGGGAGGCAAACCACGCAAGGCCGGGAGATTTGCATCTAGCCTTCGACTCTCGCTATGGTCTGAGCATCTTGGTCTTCAACCTGGAGAGGTTCTATCTGTGAACAATTTAAGCATCATATGTGGGGCATGATGTTCTATGTTATTATATTACTCATTTTTTTCCACTTTGTTTAGATTGGTCAAATTACTGATCCAGTGATTGATTCTACATACAAGGATATATGGATGTCAATTGCAAAGGTAAAAATGATGAAATGTTCATTGGATGTCACATCATGTTGCTAGTACAAGGACCTGCTGCCATGTTTAACTAAGTTTAGTGTATTAAGGACTTTAGAAATCATCACTTAACAACCTTGTTTTTATTCCTGAAATAGGAGTTAAAATGCATTTGCATTACCAATCATGACCATGTACCTTTCTAAAAAGTATAGTAAAATACACATGTACAATGCCCACATTATCAGAGTGCAAACTACGCACTCCTATTTAGAAAATAAAAACATGAAACTCCTATTTTGGTACTTTATGTTTTACTCCTATTTAGGGTGATTTCTTTAAGTTTAGTGTATTGTGAACTTTAGAAATCATCACTTAACAACCTAGTTATAAACTATATTTATTTGACAAAGTTAGTTCAAAAATCCAAGTTGATGAACAATCAGTTTTTGCCAGCTCAATACCAACTAGGCGACACTTAAGTTTTGAAAAAACAGAGCAACAAAAATCTTTAATTTAAAATTGCCAACTTGAATCCGATTTAGTCATTTTAGTGTCCATCCTAAAATAAGCCCAACTAAATTTTAAAGCTGTGAAAACAGTTCCTTAACACCATTAATTTGAAACTGACCACAACTATGAACTCAAAATGAACCCAGATTGTTTCACAAATTAGTTTGGAACACCTAGAGGTCAAGGATTAGAGTAGTTTGGTAGACTTTTTGGCTATAAATTGTAGTTCATGTTGATGTGTGTTTTTATGCCTTAGTCTCTAGGTTGTGCTTGTGCATGTGTGCCTTGTGTGTTTCGGGTCTGAGTTACAGAAATAGCCGTTGCACATTATATCTGCATTGCAATCATGTTTCTAGAACAATCCAACTGACCAAGTCTTCTGCAGACCAACACCATGATTTTCCAAGACGTTTTTTCTTGTGTTCCAAATGATCTCATAGATTCGAGGTATAGTTGCTGATCTGCCATGATGGTGCATCCTCTCATTCCTAGATAAGTATTCTTTTGCTTAAGCATTTCAATCTAATGTCATTTACATGGACAAGCAGGGCTTCTCTTCGTCAGTGCCTGGCTCACTGGAAAGAGAAGATCGGTCACACTACGATCGATTTAGGAATATCTCCAAATAAGCTAGAGTCTTACCAAGATGGAGATATCAAAGAAACAGATCCAATGGAGAGGTTAGAGATGGTAAGGGGTCATCTCGTTTCTTTCCCACTCGATTTTATGTGCAAAGAAGATCTAAGACCCATGTTTAGTGAAAGCGAGTACTACGCTTCACCTCAAGTCTTTCACTAGACCTGGTTGGCTTTGGTTGTACAGAGGAAGAATCCATACATATATTTTGAAATATATAAGTTTTCAAGCTATCCATAGCTATGCTGGGAATCTGCAGCCAGCCTTGTGGAGTAGTAGGAATAAATAAAATTATAGGAACTGAGCATCCCGCATTGTGGGGTCGCAGGGTAGCACGTTGACCATTTATTTCAATCCCAGATCCGTTCCTTTACCTGATTCTTCAGGTGCAGATTTGTAGTAAACCAATGCGACATGCCCGAAACAAATGGACACTTGCCACTGGGTTACTGATGATTTTTAAGGTGCTCTAAAAAATTTCCTCTCGTGGGACAAACATCGATATGTGTTGAAGACGGTATATTTCAGTGGTTATTTACAGGTATAATTATATTTTTTAACCTCACGTGCTCATTTTGTAAAAACAGTGGATATATGTACAAAGTTTTTAATATTAGCGTTAAATTTTTTTTTCTTTTATTCATATATATTTATATGTATTATTGTAAATTTTATTACTTCCTCCGTTCCATAAAAAAATAGACACTTTACTATTCAAAAGTCACGGAAAATCTTGTTTATTTGTGGGTTTAGTTGGTTATTTGATAAAATAAAATATTCTTGTCTCCTTTGTTTTGTGGAACTTTTCACATAATTTTTAACAGTGAGTTATATTTTAATTTTCTACATCAAATTTTGAGTAAATGAATTTAAAAACATGAAAATTTACTTCGTTTTGTGAAAGCATAGAACATTTATGGATGAAGTAGTAAAGATTGTTTGTATATTTGTATTGCTCGTAGTGAATAAAAACAAATATGAATTGCACTGTATTTCATTCTTCAATACTCACGTAGTTACGTCTCAATTTCTATGTTTAAATTCTCAATTTTTTAAGATTAAAGTCCTGTTTGAAACAATTAATTTAATTTTTGTAATGTCTAGTTTTTTATATCAAGAATCTATACTCCTCCGTTCCAATTTGTTAGCCAGGTTTCAAACATGTAAAATTTTTTCTCTTTTTAAATTATTTTATTTATAAATTGGTAGAGAGATAAAATGTAAAATTTCACTGTTTAAAAATAGATCAAAAGTTTAAATAAGATGTGACTTGAATATTTTATTTTATCAAATGGTTATCCAAGACTTGTAACAAAAAAAGTTATCGAGAGATTGAAATAGTAATTGTTGCTTACATTTTGTGATGAAAAGAGTATTAAATAGCTCATGTTAAATACTCATATTTAACCAAAAAACATATTACCTCTATCTCAGGAAGACTTGTTTTGATTTTTTTTTGGATAAAAAATGATATTTTTAACCATAAATTATAAAAAATACAGAGTATATATTTATTTATAAAATAAATTTAGTATAATTGAATTTACATTAGGATATAGTCTTAATATATCAAATTTTCATATTTGGAATAATATTATTTATTTAAATTAGGTTTAATTTGTAATCAAAGAGTCAAAATTTAACAAAAAAAGTACTCTCTAAATAGAAAGCATTTTCTGGAATGGATGGAGTATTGAAAATGCACTTCATTTGTCTGAATTCCGTTCACTTTTAAAAGATCCCGTATTATAGCAATGAAAGTAAAACAACTAGTAGTTACATCACAACAACTAATAGTTCAAAGGGTCGGTTTTATGGCCACTGCTTTTTAGTGGTCATGGAAGCCACTGCTTCAATTCATATATTTATGGTACTTTATTCGTAAAATTGATGATTTTTATCTCCTCTAAGCCCCTTGCCCAGTCCAACCCCAACCCATGTCAATTACACCCGCAAGTTTAGTTGATTTTAAAATAAATAATTTTGACTTTAAAGTCAAATAATTTTGCGGGATGCAATTAGCATGGGTGGGGGAATGAGTTAGGATTGGGATTAGGCGAGGTGATTTATCGAAATTTACAAACGGAACATCGAAAAGTGACAATGACTTTTCCAGGCCATAGCTGGTAGTTCGATGTCCTTAGCATAATAGCCGGGGGTGAGTCGGAGACGCGAAAGAATGAATAAAGTTTTTAAAGAGGAACAATCTGCCGACTAGTAGTGTACCATCTTCAAATTCATTTGCAGCTTCTTTCTTTCGGCTAATGACAAAGGAGTCAACTTTGTCAAAAAATACTGCTTCCTCTATTCCAATTGAATCTCTTCAGTTCGCGTTACTATGCGTAACTAATTTTATTTTTAATTTAATTTATTTAAGAGTAAATTTCCAAAATTGTACCAAATAACTATGTGTCTTCCCAAGTTGGGGTGAGCGTGGTACGGTATGGTACGGTATTTAGCTCGTACCGATACCGTACCAAATATTTCGGTTCGGTATGGGATTTTACATTGTACCAATCCCGATCCCGAAGCATCGGTTCGGTATGGTTCGGGATGGTTCGGTATCGGTTTCGGTACGAATCGAGATGAATATATACGTACCTAGTTTACATCATAAAATGTAACAAACCCTTTTATTTTTGAAAAATTGAATGTACATTTAACCAAAGAGAGATAAAAAAATTTAAAAAATAAAAGAATAAAATTCAAGAAATACTTATGAAAGTTAGTTTATATTTCACAAACTAAAGAGAACGAGTGATAATAAAGTATTATTTCAAATATTTGTTAATATTCTTCTACTCATCTACAAAAAATAAAAAACTCTTATTAAAGTGCAACTTAAACATAATGAAAATAAACTAAATTGTCTATATAAATGGTTTATTTAATGAAGAAATATAAAAAGATTATTATTTTATAATATATTAGTATATATGTTCGGTTCGGGAATTTCGGTATGGGAAGTAACCTCGTACCGTTCCCAAATACCGGACCGACCGTTCGGTTCGGTACGGTTCGGTTTCTTTTCGGTACTTTATCGGTTCGGTATTTTTCGGTTTGGTATTCTCGGTTTTTTCGGGAAATATCAGGATCGGTACGGTTCTTGCTCACCCCTATTCCCAACTTAGTCTTCACAATTAACTTATCGAGATAGTAGTCGTTATCTGAGAATGCTGCTAAGTTCAGTCCCTGCAACTAACGGCTGTTAAAACGGCGTTAACACAACATTAAACTTTATACTATTTTTCAAAAATGGTACTTTCTAACCGTGTGTTTTCTCAAATTGGTCTATTTTTGAAATAAAAATACATTAATAATGAAAAAATATTTTAAATTTCATAGGATGAAGATATAATGCTAAAAACTATAAATATAATTTTATAAATTTGAAAAAACATTTTCTATCATTTACAATTATTTAGAGAAATATCATGTAAATAAAACGTTTAATAAATGTTAAATAAATCACCGTAAATAAGAGTAAAACATAGAGAAAAAGCTTTTATTTTGGCATTTTTTTAATGTTTTATTCCAATTTAGAGTAATTTCTTTAACTTTATTTAACATTTGGTTTACATGATATTCTTCTAAATAATTGCAAATGATATAATTATATTTATAGTTTTTAGTATTATATTTTCATTCTATGAAATTTAAACATTTTTCCATAATAAATGAATTTTTAATATCGGTTTACCGTCGTTTCAACGACCGTTAGTCGAAGAGATTGAACTGAGCATTATTCTCAATTGACGAGTACCATCTCAGGAATTAGTTAATTGTTGGGACTAATATGGGAAAACACATAGTTATTGAGTACCATTTTGAGAATTTACTGTTTATTTAATTGTATGTGTAAAATTTAAAAAGAAAAAAATATATTTTTAAAAACTACATCAAATGAGTAGCGAAAATAAGAAAACAAAGTGTATAAACTTTGACCATATGGATATTATACGTAAAGATTCAAGTGGGACGAAGGGGGTAGTAGTAACTCTGTCTCTGAGTATCTACTAGTATCACATCCGTGTGTTGCACAAGTCATATTTACGTTAATAAATTAAGATCATTTTTGAATGATAGAAAATGATATTTAATAGAATATAGAGATTTTCTTATTTTTAAGATACAAAAGTTTTTTGCTATACAAATTTCGAAAGACTTTTTTATAAACTACATTATTCGTACACTTTGTGGGAACATTGTCTTTATTGCATATCGGAATATTCAAACCAACTAATTTGTGACTCTTGAAACTACAATATATATTTGTCCATAACTAAAATACTGGTTTCTGTAACAATAATCCAACATGTTTCAGAGATTGCCCCTGACATTATAAAATGTTGTAATTGACACATTCTAAGATATTAAAAACAACAACCGTTAGACCTTAATTTTTTGTATTATATTTTTTCAAATTTATATTGAAATAATATAATAAGAATACCATTGTATAGCGTAGGTTTCACCATTTGCATCACCAGAATTGGAGGTTGTGATTCCGCTTCGTTGAGACCATCGATCACCAAATCAATATGATCTTCCCACAATTAGGGGTGGACACAGTACCGGTACGGTACCGTGACCGGCAACGGTACCGCCGGTACCCGCCACCGTCACCGCCAGCAGGGACGTCCCAACGGTTCTGGGTGTTGAGTGTTACTTCAAAGTCCCACATCGGTGGGATAGGAAAATTGAAGAGGTATTGGAGCCTATAAATAGAGAGGGGGTATAGGCTTCCATCACACAACACAATCCTTCAATCTATATAATTGTGTATTAGATTATAGGTTGTGAGTGTCAAATATTGGAGAGGGTTTGTAATTTTTCCGTGCAAAAATTACTAGTGAGATTTTATCCCAGAGGGGGTCGTGGAGTAGGTCTTGAGGTGCCGAACCACGTTAAATATTTTGTGTGCTCTTTTTCGTTCCTTTCATTTGTTTACAGTAGGGGCCTAACAAGTGGTATCAGAGCCAAGGTGCAGAGCCCGGGTGATCTGGTAATTATAATTCTTAGTATGCTCTGTGGTTGCAGCTTTGACTGATCTTCCACATCAGAAAAAAATTATTAATTACAGAGTTGCAGTCTAGGGAGGAAGGAAATAGAGGAAGGAGCAAGAGGAGGGAGTGCCACTTCAGCGGAGGAGGAGGTGGTCCAGTCAGCAGAGGTGGGTCCGTGAGTGCCACGTCAGCAGTCTGTGGGTCGGAGTGCCACGTCATCATCCAGTCAGTGCCACGTCAGCAGGTCTAGTCATCAGTGGGTCCCATCGCCACGTCAGCAGGTCCAGTCATCAGTGGGTCCCCACATCAGCAGGTCCAGTAATCGTGTGGGTCCCGTTGGTGATTTTTGGAGAGAAGTTGGTTCTGACTAATTTTGACGTCCTGATTCCATTTTTGAGGCCAGTTTCCTCAAATTTGGATTGTTTGGTATTGGTTGATTGCTGCTTGAGTGGAACTATGACTACCTTGAAGTTTGAAGTTCCGTTATTTGATGGAAGGGCGGACTTCATGTTGTGGCAATGCACGATTCAAGACTATTTGGTCCAGCAAGGTCTTGAATTAGCATTGCAAGATGAGAAGCCAAGTGATATGAAAGAATCAGAGTGGAGTACAATCCAAAAGAAGGCTGTCAGCACAATTCGGTTGGCACTGTCCCCACAGATTAAAGTGACAGTGCTGAAAGAGACATCACCAAAGAAGTTGTGGGAAATGTTGGAGAGCAAGTTTGCGTCAAAGACACTTACTAACCGGTTGATGATGAGGATGGACTTGTACTCAATGAAGATGGAAGAGGAAGGTAGCGTAATTGATCACATCAACAAGTTTAATGAGCAAGTATCAAGGCTATTAAATGCAGGGGAGACTATCAAGGATGAAGAGCAAGGGCTGCTTCTACTGGCTTCACTACCAAAATCCTTTAAGCCGTTTGTGCAGTCAATGATAGCAGGAAGGACTACACTGCGACTAGATGATGTGACGACTGCCTTGAAGGAGAGTCAAAGGATGATGGGAGGTGAAGAGTCTTCCGGGGACAGTCATTTACTAGCTGCTGTGAGTGTTGAGAAAGGGAGGAAGAAGAAGAGTGACCAACTTGGGAGAAGATCTCAGCTGAGAGACATGAGCACTGTTAGGTGCTATTACTGTGAAAAGTTGGGTCACACGAAGAACGGTTGTCTAGAACTCAAGGAGGACTTGCAGATCCTAAAGGAGAAGAAGGGCAAATCGAAGGAAGCTTCTTTCGCAAATGTGATCACTTATGAAGATGATCTCCTCTGAAGATAAGAGTACTGCTGGACAGAAGATTCTGCAGGATGGGAGTATCGCTGCAGAAATCGCAAATGATGTAGGACTTTGAATTAAGGGGAGATTTGTTGAGTGTTACTTCAAAGTCCCACATCGGTGGGATAGGAAAATTGAGGAAGTATTGGAGCCTATAAATAGAGAGGGGGTATAGGCTTCCATCACACAACACAATCCTTCAATCTATATAATTGTGTATTAGATTATAGGTTGTGAGTGTCAAATATTGGAGAGGGTTTGTAATTTTTCCGTGCAAAAATTACTAGTGAGATTTTATCCCAGAGGGGGTCGTGGAGTAGGTCTTGAGGTGCCGAACCACGTTAAATATTTTGTGTGCTCTTTTTCGTTCCTTTCATTTGTTTACAGTAGGGTCCTAACACTGGGAATCGGTACCGGCACCGCCCCCCTCGGTACCAGTTCCGGTACCCATTTTTCGGTACCAACACCGGCGGTACCGGTACCGGTTCCGACACCGGCAGTACCGGTACCGGTTCCAGTATCAATATTAATTTTTTTTGATTTAATGCATCCAAGTAACGGCTACCTGCAAAAAAACAGTAAAAAAAAGTTAGTGGGGGAGGGGGAAACAGCTAATAGCCGTTTGAGGTGGGGGGGGGGGGGTAGGAAACACTATAAATAAACCCATTTTTTTTTAAAGAAATTCACACTCACTCAACTCTCTCAATTAAAATCTCAATCTCTCATTTCTCAATCCATTCTATATTACATCTCTAGTTATCTATTAATTCTTATTATCTCTTTTCAATTTTTATACAATTTATATTCATATAATAATATAAATATATATTAATATATTATATAATGATATATAAATACATTGATTATACATATTATCAATTATCATATATTATTATTTACTAATATTATAATTTCGAAATTCAATATATAATTAATATTATAAATATTTTAATATAGTTCTTTTTTATCAAAAACAATATATATTATAATGTCGAGAGAGTCCGGTAGAAGGTCGGTGGGAATGGGCACCGTGAACCGAAGTTCAAGGAGAGGCAACGCTAAGGCCACCTCCGACGGTTCGACCTCACGCGGACGTGGTTCTCAAGGAAGACACTACGTCTTTTCCTTGAGTTCCTTCCCTAGTATCCCCGATCAATTCGTGGGCGACGCTTTGATGGATCAAGAATTCGACCATTATGTGTCAGGTAGAGGCGATGCCAATCTCGAAACTCTTGAATGTTTATTCGAGGACATTGATGAAGTAGGAATGGACGTGGAGCCTATAGCGCACAGCAATAATCATACGGACGTCGACGAGGAGGCAGGTGAGCCTGAGACCTCTCAAGGTCCGGACAAAGGTAAAAAAAATTAAAATCAAATTTATTTGTTTATCATTTTTCAAAAGAAAAAAAGATGGCATAGTTTTTGGAACTTGTAATTATTGTGCCACCGTCATTAAAATGGGGGTTTCCGGCGGTTATGGTGGTACGAAAAAACACCTAAGGTCAAGGCATCCCGTGGAGTACGCCAAATACGCGGCGAAAAAGAAGGCACGACAAGAAGTGCAAACCCAAATTTCTCGGTTTGCTAACAGGGGTAAGGGCGGCCTTTTTGCTTATAGCGACGAGCAAAATAAGCAAAAAATGGCCGAAATGATTTGTGAAGAAATTTGCCATACATGTTTTCTAAAAAACTTGGATTTTTTATTTTTGTCAACAGGCATTAAATCCTCAAGCAAGAGGTTTTTCAAGAAAAACAATTAAGCGAGAAATTATTCGACAGTATAAAGTTGAAAAAATCAATTTGGCAAATTTTTTTCTCAATTTTAATTCTCGTGTTACTACTTGTTCTGATATTTGGGGTGAAAAATATCATAATTTGTCTTATATGGGTGTTACTTGTAATTGAATAGAAAGTGATTGGATAATGCATAAACGTGTTCTTGCATTTCGTGATTTCAATGATTCTCATACTGCTGAAAATATTTTTCTATTGCTTTAGCGTATTCTGAGGGAATACAACTTAGTTGATAAAGTGTTTGCATTTGGTTTTGATAATGCTACTAATAATACTGCTGCTATTCCTAGACTTAAAGAAATTTGCCCCCTACTACGAGTATGGGTATATTTCTGCATCAAAGGTGTGCTTGTCATGTTTTAAATTTATGCGTTCAACAGGGATTATAAGCTATTGGGGGGGGGGGGGTTCTGACGAATATTAAAAATGGAATTAGAAGGATTTGGGGTAGTCGTCTTCATTCGAATTCCTGGAAGACATTCTGTAAGTCTAAGGGCAGAAGAGCAATAACATTTGCCAAAGATATCACCATTAGATGGAATAATACATACAAGTTGATAGCACAGATTCTAAGCTACAAAAAGGAACTTGCTGAATTTTTAGAGATGAACTTCTTTTAATGATTTCACCTAATGAATTTATTATTGTTGAAAAATTGAATGCCGTATTAGAATTTTTTAATAACGCAACTCTTACTTTTTCGCATGTTTACCAATTAACCAACTACAAATAGATTTTTTAAAGAGTGTGTTACAATCGCAACATATTTTCGTGAAAGTTTGGCTGATCCAGATTTGTACCCTTATGTCTCTCCTATGAAAGATAAATGGTGTGCTTATTATTTGTACATTCCTGATATTTATAAAATAGGCATTATTTGTGATCCATGCTTTAAGATTGAAAATTATAAAATTCTAATTGACTATTACTACAATTGTATTTAGATGAAAATAGTTATTACTACACCCATTTAATTGAATGCGAAAAAGAAAGAGATGATGCTATTACTCTTTTTGAGGCTTTATTTATGGAATTTCAAGGGATATACGGTAATGTATCGGAAGAAACAACACCTCCTCTGCCCCCCAAATCAAAAAAAGGTTTTAAAGGAATAGTCGGTGGGCTTCTTGCAAAGAAAGGGAAGCGTGCTAAGCCTTCGACGAGTTCAGGTGGTACAACTGTAAGCTCGCACAACGAACTTGCTATGTACCAAGGGGTGCCATGCGATTACGACGACGACGTGGAGTTTGACGTCCTCGGATGGTGGAAGCGGAACGAACACATGTTCCCATGTCTCGGAATGCTAGCAAGACAAATTTTATCCGTCCCGGTATCAACCGTAGCAGTGGAACAAGAATTTAGTGCTGGCGGCAACATTCTAACCGACTCCCGAAGTTGTCTTAGCGCTGAATCTCTTGAAACACTTGTTTGCAACCGAGATTGGCTCTTGGCAAGACGTCGTGGTCAAGAGTCAGGATACGATTTCAATTCCGATCATTACATGAATGCAACCACGGATGGAAGCCTGAGTTCTGAGGAATAAGTTATAAACTTTTTTTATGTTAATGTAGTTATGTAATTAGTTTTTTTAGGTGAGCGATATATAAGCTCATTCGAGGGTTTCTTTACGGTTCTTTACCTCGTTGCTTTTTTTTGAACTGTCAGGATATTAATTGTAGTTGTTCTTCAGTTCTTGTATTACTCATTTTATAATATTTAAATAACAACTACATTTTTAGATTTTTTTATTTCATTCTTTCCTTTAACAATTGCACATTTACAATTTTACACTTTAAAAATTTAAAAAAAAACAAAAAAATAATAATTGGGGTGGCCGAAACCGGCCGGTCCAGTACCGGAACCGCTGGTTCGGGTACCGGAACCGGTACCGCCCGGTCCGGTCACGGTACCGGTACCATGGGGTGGCGGTACGGGAACCGGCGGTTCCGGAACCGGAACCGTCCCGGAACCGTACCGTGTCCACCCCTACCCACAATGTACAATTTAACCGAATTCCCCTACACATTAAAATTTAAAAATAAAACATTAGTGATTCACGAAGTAAGATTATTTATACATCGGAATGATACTTTATGATTATATCCAATAAAATTTATATATAATTTATTCTTAGAAAAAAAGTCATGAATATTAGAATATAATATCTCACATACTTGTGGTCCTCCAATTTTTTCTCTGGTGCTTGTTTTACCATACGAGTTTCGGGTGGACTTCGACTAACAACCTTTCCATTTACCTCTGCAAGTACCGAAATATAAGACAGATGTATTAAATATACATTATAAATATGTGTAAGATATTTAATTATAATAATCTAAATGATGATTATTACCAATTAAAAGCACTCTGTCACCAAAAGTGATTTTCTGAATTTCTTTAAATCCCATAAAGTTGTAACGAAAATTGGGAAATCTATTTTCTGAAATCTTTTGAAGCTTCGTCTTGCTAAAGAATTGTAGCATGAAAAGGTAATTGGTAGTTTTCATTGTTTGGTAATTGCGTAATACTTTGACTCTCATCAGTAAATAAGTATCTTCTTTCAAATCTTCCTTGAAATTGCGTATATTTGAATATGTGATTTGCGCATGTATTCGATCTCCCTAATAATGCAAACCAAAAAAGTATATGTAACCATCATTACAACATTATATTGTTAATGTATACGTATTTTAGATTAATTTTAATGAAAGAACTAACTTCTGAATCATAAAAAATTATATCCAATGATTCGGGTCCCTTAGAATGAACGGGAACATGATAAACTTTTATTGCTCTCAGTTTTATCATCAAAACTAATGACTTCTCATTAATAGTTGAAAATGCACTTCAAAGAGGCTAATAATTACAAAAGTGATTTTGAATGACCATATTTATAGTATGAAAAATTTTGTTTCTTATTCTATTTTCGTGTTTCCTAATTTTTAATTTTTCATAATCCACAAGTTTCGGAATAATCACAGCCACTTAATAAATACTAGTATCACACCCGGGCGTTGCACGGGTCATTTTTATGTTATTAAATTCAAATCATTTTTCATTGATAAAAATGAGATGCAATAGAATATAGAGATTATATTATTTTAAGGTAAAAATCATCACTGCTTTACAAATTTCGAAAGACCTCTTTATAGACTACATTATTTGTACAATTTGTGGGAATATTGTCTTCATTGCATATCGGAACGTTTACATATAAAATGTTTACATATAATTATATTCATTTTTTTAAAAGATTTATATGTAAAATATAAAATAATGTAGAACTAACATCTGAGTCGTGAAAAATAACATCCAATGATTTCGTCCCCGAGAATGAGCAGGAACGTGATAAACTCTTACCGCTCTTAGTTTCATCATCAATAGTCCTGACCTCTCATCAAAATTTTTTAAAGCGGTTATGATCCTCATGTGTTCGTACAAAAAGCGATGTTGAAGCACCGAATTAAAACACACGTTGATTAATCTTACTACCTTGGCCTGGAAAATTACCGTATTTATAGTATATAAAATTGTAATAGGCTATAGGCTATTATAATAAGAAGGGTTAAAGTTTTTCAAAATTGGGTGTATAATTATTCTTACCATAATTATTTTTTTACGAAATTGGGTTTATAATTGTATAACTTACCTTTTTTAATTATTTTCTCTTGACAAAAGCTTACGCTTTGCAATTGTATAACTTACCTTTATAAAAAACTTACGCTTTGGAATTGTATAACTTACCTTTTTTAATACGTTAATTATTAAAAAAGGTAAACTCACGTTTACCATTTTATACTACTCACGCTTACCATTTTATATTACTCACGTTAATTACTATAAAAATAATAGCTATATTAACTCCACGCTTGCACAAAAAAAGGTTAAAAATGGCACTTACTTATTCTTGCAAAAATTTTGGAGGTTTCCAATGAGTACTCATAGTACTTATTTATACCCAAAATAATTAGTACACTCCATACGAATTGAAAGCATTGTGTTTTGAAAGCAATATTCCTTTTTTTAAAAATTCCCTTTATAAAAATAAATTTAAAAGCATTGTGTTTTAAAAGTAATATTCCTTTTTTTAAAAATTATATTTCCTTTTGTATAATATTCCGTGGCATCATTATTATTGAGGATTTAGAACTACCTTGATTAGAAAAAATTCGTTCAGTTAATATTAATTAACAATTATAAATTGTCATATTATCGTTGTTCCTTTTTCAAAATGATTACGTGTTAAAATTATTCATTTTAAAAAGGAAATTGGTTAATACTGTGTGATAAAAAAGGACATGTATTGATTATAGCTTTTAAACCATTTTTTAGATTAATAATAATAATAATAATAATTTTTTAGATTAATAATATCATGTTTTTAAAGGCATTGTGTGTAAAAAGTAATATTAATTTTAACTTCACAATAATTAACTTATCTTTCCGCCATTTTAACTTGCCTTTCTTTAATTATTATAATTATAATAATTATTACTATAATTCTGGTCACTTACCATTTTAACTTCATAATTGCGATTTGTAATTGTCATACTCTTTGGGCGGGAAAATCATATGTTGACTCCATGTCTTTTTAAATAAAGTATGGATAAACTTTTTATTAAAAAAATAATTTGACATGTTACCTTTTGGAAGCAAATTAACGTAGCATTAACTACCATATTCATAAAAAAGTAGTGACATCTTCGAAAGTGCTTAAGCATGTGAATTGTGATTGAAAAGCAGTGTGCATAAAAGGCAATGTTCTGCTTCCTTTTTTGGAATTGTGATTAAAAGGCAGTGTCTATGTTTAAGATTGTGTATAGGTTCTTTTGTTTTGGGAATTGTGATAATAAGGCAGTGTATATATTCATTTTTTTCGTTATGCATTGGGGTAATAGGGTAGAGTCATTGTGTTGTATTATATTTGTTATGATTTCCTTCCATTATATTCTTTGATGGCATTTGGCAGAAAGTTTGATTTTTCTTATATACCATTGTACTATGATACTTTTTTGGGTAAGGTAGTGTATATATTTGAGTTTGTGTATATCTTCACTTTTTGGAAGTTTTTTTTTTGAGTAATTGGTCCATTTTAACAGGGGGTTTCCATATTTAGTCCTCTAATATCAAATATTACTCCCATAATCCTTTTTTAAGGGTACCTTTCCACAAATGATCCATTTTTTGATCTTTTGCCATGTTGGTGTTAATTTAAAGGCTAAAAGTATAATTTGACATCAACATTATGTTTAGTGACGTCTTCTGATATTTGTTAAGCGGATAACACAAAAATAATGACTATGATGGTGGGCTAGGATTTTGACGAAAGACCACATTTGTAGACTATGGTTGTAGTAAAAAACGACTATAATTCACAAATGATGCAAACGGAACAGCCTTTGGAATTGTGTATGACAAAAAAGACATATTATCATTGTGAAATTACATTTTTAGCCCTCAAATTAATACCAACATGATAGAAGATCAAAAAAAGGACTATTTGTGGAAAGATACACATAAAAGAAGGATCATTGGGATAATATTTGATAATAGAGGACTAAATAGGGAAACCGCCCTGTTATAAAGGACCAATTATGGAATTTATTCTTTGTTTTTTTATATTTAGGATTGAGTTTAATTTTAATAGTAATCAAAGATGTGAAATAGTTTGATTTTTTTGGGGTTTTTAATGGATCATTGTACTAGGATTTTTTTTTTGGATATGGTAGTGTGGGTTTGTTTTAGGAGTGGAAGTACCAGAGATTCTTAAAGGCATCCCATAAAAAAAACTATCTCGACCAATGTGCGTGAAGATAAAGCACGGGATTTCAACAATTTTTATTCTCTTGCATCTCTTTCAGTTGCATTCTCCGATGTTGTAAGCAGAGGCGGACCCACTTTGAGTCCCACGGGGTCCCGGGACCCCACGGACCTCCACGTAGGATCTTATATATATTAGGTATCCTGATATATTTAGTGTATAAATAAACAAAGCCCTGCTGCAAACAAATCACCTAACGGTGCAGGGGAAGCGCGGCCACACATTAAGAATGGAGATCCAGGGTTCGATTTTGGACTCTTTTATTATGTTTATAACTTTTATTCTCCTCAATTTTCATTTTATTTGTATTCTTTTTACAATTTTACTTCCATTTCTAAAGTGTGATAAAGAAGGATTATGGATATGTCCTCAATTTTATCCTCAAGTACTCTAAAAAAACATTTTTAATGCAAAATATTTTATTGTATTTTTTGAGGTAGTATTTTTTGTATTAATAGGTATTTCTTCATTAGACTTTCAATTTAAAGAAATATTAAATAATTATTTAAAAAAATTCAATTAGATTTTTCCTAAAAAATACCTAAACAAATCTACTTTTCATTTTATTTGTATTCTTTTTACAATTTACTTCCATTTTTAAAGTGTGATAATGAAGGATTATGGATATGTCTAAATCTTTTGTTCAAATGTGAGGCTTTTGACAAAAAAATCATTATATCCAATTAGTGAATTTTGTCTTTAAAAATTATAGATGTAGAAGTTATGACTTTAAGAAATCCATTGAGAATCATATTCTGAATGTTCATTTAAATCGTAGATTTTATAGTTTATTTTTTATAGCGTGTGAATAATAACATTGTATAAATGTATGTTTACAATTTAAGAAACGGGACCTTATGTTTTCCAATTCCTAGATCCGCCTCTGGTTGTAAGTACCTCTTATAACTTATATCAAGTTAAAAAGTTAAACGACTTTTGGTATAAATTTAGTTAAAATAAACATGTCCCAATATCTAATTAATCCAACAAAAAAATTAAAATATACTCGGCACTGGGTATGTAAGATTTCATTACTTTAATGGTTTGTACAGTACAAACCTTCACTTTTACCAAAACTACGAGAATATGACTTTTATAACACATAAAGTCGGTGTATGATAAATGATGTTGTGGTTATGTTGGATGTTTGATAATTCTTGGTGTTAGATTTTGAAAAGGTTTTCTTTTATGTCTTTCAATTTGTTTGGAATGTGTGTTTGGAATTTTATATCATTTTTTATTTCATTAAAACATAGCATATTAGCATAGATATTATTTAAAAACCTAAAGAAGAAGAAAAGGCAGATGATCATATTACTTCTTCCCAATCTTGAGGCACTGCAAATGTGCAAGGAATGAAGTTACACCGCCAGTAATAATTAGTCTAGAGTACATGGAGTACAACTAGTGTATGATAAAATGAGGCTGTGATTATGTTGAATGTTTGATAATGCTATGTGTTAGATTTTGAAAAAGAATTTAGATTTCAAATTCAGATTTGATCCAAATTACTTGTTTGGGAAGACAAAGATTATTTTTTATTTGGATTTGGACCAAATTCTTCTAATTCAAAGCTAACTCAACTACAAATTCACACCCCTTACCATGTCACTTACAAATTCAAATTAAACTTTTCTCTAATTTAAAACTTGTAATAAAAAATTGATCTCCCCTTATATAATAACAATTGCATACATATTAACCTGTTTTCGTTATCGTCTTTGCCGACTTCAAAATTCAAATTCTAGAATTGAAATTTTATGACTTCCCAAACAACATTTGGAATTTCAAATTATGAAATTTCAAATCTTAGAATTGAAATCTAATATTTCAAATTAAATCTAGTTCCCAAACACTGCCTTATAGTGTTGGGTTTGTGGAGGCTTGGGCTTGACTTGTAGGCCCGGCCCATGTTATGTAACCCCTAGTTTCTTTTCTCCTATATATTGAGCCCTTGTACTTGTAATTTCGGGAGACACCACAAGTGAAATAAGAAATTTCTCATGTTGCAGCCGTGGATTAGAGAAACCGAACCACGTTAAATTCTCGTGTGTCGTTTGTGTTCCGTTTCTCTCGTTTCTGCAGATTATTTGTGTGTGTTGTGTGTTTAATTCCCAAAAAGTGGTATCAGAGCCAGGTTGTTCAACACGAGCACAAATTGTGAGAAAATTTTTGCAGATCTGTGCGCAGCCGCCTGAAGAGATCTGTGATTTCCGCAGTCAAATCTGAAGCAGCGAAAGGGACAGGGTGCAGAGAAATCAACTTGTGGGGTGCAATTAAAGGGGGGTGGGGGGTGTGTTCGGGTCAGGGCGGGGTGGGGGGGTTTACCGGAAGGGTTAGGGGAGGTAGGAACCGTCAATTTTACGAACGGGGCACCGGAGTGCCCCCGGGAACCAATGTCATGGGAACCTTCCCCATTCTAACATTAAGGTAATGCATTTTGTAATCACGGTAGTGCATTATCATAATCAAGGAAATTTACTGTCACAACATCAAATCAAATTAACTTTAATACAATACATTCTTAAGGTTTTTTTATGACATCTAAAGTCACAAAAGAGTAATAATTTACTAATTCACAAATTTATGGAATAAAATTAGAATAAATTCAAATGACAAATCACAATACATATATTTGTTAACATAGTGCATTCTATAATTGTGGAGATCATTATATTTGTAGTGGTGCATTAAATGCCGAATTCATGGGGGCAACTAAAGAACCTTCTGCTAATATGAAATAGGAGCATGCTACATGTACCCCAAAATTTGTATCCAATTTGTCCACCAAATGTATGCACCAACATTTTGATGGTTCACACTGACACAAAATATTAGTACGTTAACAAAAATTTACGCTGACACAGAGTATTGGTGCATTAACAAAAATTAGCATTACACCAACACAAAATATTGGTGCATCTCTGCGGTGTACAAAATGGGGTACAAATTCTTGGAGTAAAAATAACATTTTCCTATGAAAAATGTTTGGCTGTGCATTCTTTATCCCAAAATTACCCTTGGAATTTATTGTGGCCCCGACTTCTCAATAAAGTTAACACTTTCCATCTTAGAAATACAATGAATATCAATTCTTTGATTAAATCTGACCCGCATGATTATTTAGATCAACTTCTCCTAATTATTCTTATTTCTTTCACATACACACACACACACACACTTCCCAGGGGGTCACCCATCATTTTCACTACTCCATGGCCAACACGCTTAACTTTCTTAAAATTCCTTTAAAGTTGCCCCTTCTGAGGATCGAACCCGGGTGGTGTGGTTCGTCAATCAACCCTGTGACCATCTCTACAGGAGGGAACCACTAAATGAAAGGTCAAATTACATTAAAAAAAATATCGTTCAAAAAAACTACAGAGCACAATCAGAATAGCTACATGGTTCAAGAAAGTGGTCCTAGAAACCTTCGAGTTCAACCGGCTTTTAAGAACCGAGTTCTATTGCATGGTTGATAGAATCTATATATTGTCATTGTGTATCCAGAAGATGTCAAGATGATAGGAAGTCCGACGTTAAAAGAAGCAGCAAAGACTTAAATATTGTCTAAGAAGTGGCACTTGTGTTGCAAGAATAGGAATTCAAGCCAAAAGAGTTTGGTAAGTTCTCGTTAGAGGCAATGATGCTTCACCAAGAACTCGTGATTTAGTCATTCACACTACATTTCTCTTGTACAAACTGGAGCAACATGAGGCCGAAGTCAAAGAGGGCTCTACTCTTCACGCTCAATTGTGAAGTGAAAGCATTAAATATTGTGTTTGAAAATTGTTCCCAATTTGGAGGGATATGCTATTCATTGCCACCTTCTTGTGGCTATGAAAGCATAGAGTCACTAAGCTTAACATAATGTAAAATCGATCTCGAACGGGGTTTTAAGGGACTGCGCCATATGCAACTCAATTAATCAAAACTATCCAATGGATCCCTGAAGTCTAATATAAAAAATTCTATTTTAGAGGATCCTTCTTTTTCAAACATTTGTCATATGAGTTACTCATTGTAATCATTACCATTTACTCAATAGATATCTTTGAAATGTTTACCTTTCTTGATCATACGGTGATGTAACTCAACAGGTTAATGTTTAAAACACAAAGTCTCCAAACTAGAATTCTTGATTATAGACTACAGCGATCAAGGATTCACTAGATAGTTTTGATTCATTGAGTTGCATTCCCATCAAGCTTAGTGACTCAATGCTTTCATTGCCACAAAGAGGTGTCAAAGAATAACATATTGCTCCAAATACGAAACGCTCTTCAAACGTGATATTTAATGCTTTGACTCCAAGATTGAGCGCCAAGAATGGCACTTTCTTCAACCTCACACAACTCCTGTTTATAAGAGAGAAATATAGTGCGGATGACTCAATCATGGGTTCTTGATGAAGCATCAGTCTCTAAACAAAACATACCAAACCCTTTGGGCTTGAATTCCCATCCTTGCAACTTTACACAATTTTTGCTATTGATCTCCACTAATACTGCCACTCCTTGGACAAGATTGAAGTCTTTGCCGCCTCTTTCAACGTCAGACTTGCTAGTATCTTCCACTGGATACACTCCTGCAACATAGATTTTATCAACCATGGCAACAGACAGTAGTTGAAAGTCGGTAGAACTCGTTTTTTTGAAAGCCAGGCAAACTCAAAAAATTCTTTGATTACTTTCTTGAAACAATTATGTAGCTAATTTGAGTGCAACTCTTTTTGGACGTTATCTTTGAATTTAATATGACCCTTATGATATTTACTTGTAGGTAAACAAATGTGAATTCTAACTTCTACTCCCAACGTCATTTTGTAGCTCCACTTGTAGGCTATTTATCAATTTTGACAGATCATCCAGCACTGAATACTTTTAACAATATCCATGAGCCTCTGGGCACATTGACCAACAATTGATGAAAACTAATGTTTTAAGCACATTTTAAGAAACAACTAGAGAAAAATTATACTCCATACTTGACAGTTGCCACCAATTTCTTTGTCTCATACCACTTTCTTGTTGCATTGTTCTACTGTCTACCGTTAGTTTGTTCATCTATGAAATTTCTCAAGAGTTGTAGTGACTGATGATAGAGACTAAGGTCCATGCCATCCACATTTCTCCCTACTCGCGCCTTCAAGATTGCCTGAAATAATAGACAAAAATCCAATTACTAAACAGCACCTGGTCCGAATAGAACCACCAAGGGTCAAGAGACCAACTCAAATACGTGATCACTAAACATGAATTTATGACATGATAAGATAAGCACAATAAAAGAGGACCCAACCATTGACTTAAATAATGAATTCCAAGATGGGCTAATGAGAAGCTTTAAATCTGCAGCCCACGAAGATTCAAGAACAAAGATTGTGCTTTAATTCTTCTTATAAAAGATGAGAACAAGCCACAAATTTGGTTAAAAATTAAGTTGCCGGCCCGCTAACCTGGCGGCTAGAAACAAGAAGCACCTGTTCTACATTCCAAACAAGTAATGAGCAAATTACCATACCTCATTACCGGATCCAAAATGTAGTTCTCCAATAAATTGGTAGATAGAGCCAGGGCGAATATTGACATTCAAGTGTTGTGTGTCTATCTTTAATGATGCATTATCATCAACAACTATTGCAGAGGCTGACTCAACGTCATAATCTTGTAGCCTAGAGAGGAAAATGAAAATAATTTAGTTTGGATTAACATACATAAAAGGGAAAAGGTTTATAAATGGCCCTAACATATCGAAGATGGAGCAAATTTTCTCTTCTTCCACATATTGGGTTATGCCCTTAACATTAATTTTCAGCTAAAACATGCCCCTCCTATCGACTAGCTCAAAATTGTCTTTAACATTGCTTTTTGGATCAAAATGTCCTTGACATTATTTATTGGCTAAAAAATACCTTGTTTAACAGAGATGTGTGATAATTGTTTTTCGTCCTCATGAGTTGTTAACTCAAGCCCATTGAGTCAAGACCCAAATGAGTAGAACATGACCAATCACATATCAAAATAATCAATCAAGAAAAGTTGTACTTTCTCATACTCAATTGAACAACTTCGAAAAGGAGTTTCTTATTTTGTGAAGTTTGAATCAAACTATATACAGACATGAGACGAATTTGATTTAAAAAAATGTTTGGGGTGATGTAGGGAATAAGTTCAACTTTTTTGTTTCAGATTTTAACAAAAAAAAACTAAAAGTAAAAAAGTAGTTCGATTCGGTTTTCCAAGCTAAAATTTAAAATCATTGGTTCATGGATGGGAGAAACACTAAAATATGAGTAAAACATATGGAAAGAACCAAAACAAGACCTTCATGTCTTTATCCCCAAAATAAGACTTATAATGCCAACATATAATGCCAAAAAACACAGTTGAATGCCAATATACAGTGACACATTATCACAATGCAATATGTCACTCCTATTTCGGGGATAATGGCTACACTTGGCTCCTATTTTGGGAAAGGGAGTATTTACTAGTATGCTATATCATTTTTCCTATATAAGTGATCACATCCTTCTATTTTTTTTTCAAAAAAAATGACCAAAATAAGTTCTCTGCTGTCTCATTATGATCAGCTTCTTGTTTGAACATACATTTGTGTGTGTCAAAGAATGTGAGTCGTTTTAAGTTATAACTTGAGCACAAAAGTGAAATCTTGACACGAAGGATAAAAAATCAACCAATTGATCAAGATGAAGATATGAAGAAAAACAGAGAGGAAAAAAAAAAAAGATGAACATGCAAGAACATAATTGAAAAGATGCCATATGTGGTATGATGGATGGCAACCCTCATGGTCGTTTCGGGCTAAATATTGATGATTTTAGAGCATCAAATACACACTATAAACAGGTTGAACCGTGTGGAACAGATCTATTTAACCATGCATTAAATATTAAAAACCATCAATTCTAAAAGACGAAGAAAATAAAAATTGAATGGAAAAATGAAAGGCAGATTACCGACTTTCCAGTTACTCTGAGTGAGGCCCCTTGCTTGAAGAACGGCGAAGATGGATTCAGCTCTTGTAGAGTAACCAAAGTGCCAGATTTGATTGCAGATGCCGCCATTCTCCAACTACTGTCGACAAAATATGAACCAAAAAGCAATTTCAGAAGACTAAATCTGAAATAAATTAGCAATTGCAAAATGGAACAAAAAAGATCATATTTATACTTGATCGAAAGAGTAACCTATAGCTATTGTTCCCCTTGACCAGGCCACACAGCCCCGCCTGCGCCCCCCAGAAAATGCAAGGGTTTACTCGCACAGTACGACAAAGATAACCGATCAGTTTCTTCCACTTTTATGCGGTTGTTTCCTCAAATTCCTACTAATTTCTTTCGGTATTTTTCAACTTTTTCCATAGAAATCACCTTAAAAAGAATTAAAACATAAAGAAAAGTATTAAAATAGAACTTTCTTTTTCCCCCCCGAAATAGGACATTGCACTTTGGTAATGTGACTTTGCACTGTGGTAATGTGGCAGTGTACAGGTGAACATTACTATACTTTTTTGGTAATGTATATGACCATGTTTGGTAATGTAAGTCCTATTTCGAGAATAAAAACATGGAAGTCCTATTTTGGTATATTTTCAATGTTTTAGTCCTAATTTGGTCTTTCTCCCTTTTTTCCAATTATTCTCATTTTCTTCAAACTCTTTTTATTCCTCGACCAATTACTCTAAACACGATTTTTAATGTGATAATTATTATTATTATTATTCATACAACTGTTATGTTCATAACTATTATTTAAAAACTATTTTTTTCATCGCACTATTTTTACGATTTTACACTCATTGTTTTTTCTTTAACTTTTTAATATGAATAAGACATTTTTTGTATATTAATCTACATGATAAAATAGGAAAACATCAATATATTATACTATATTAAAAAAAATATGGATAAAATAGTTACATAGAATGTTTTATTAATCTAACTTTATATAAGACCACTCACCTTTCTCTTTATTATTCAAATTTTTCTTATTTTTCTAATTTTAATAAAAAAATGATAGTCAAAATAGTTTATAGAAAAAGAATAAAATATGAGTAAAACATAAAAAATGTGAAAAAAAGTTTTATGTCTTTATTCCAAAAATAGGAGTTACAATGAAACTAAAATGTCAATCATGAAAGAAAGAATATATTTGATTACATTATGTTACATGTCTCATATTTAAAACAAAATCTTGTAATATATAAAGGATAATTACAAATATGTTATTTATAATAAATATTGCATAAATAAATTGAGGTGCAACGTAACCACAATTACTTTTTAAAATTTAACATTTTGATATTTATGCTAACTTTGTATTATAACTATTTTTTTGTAAAAGTAGTTCTTTGTGTATGAAAAATAACAATACTTTTTTATCTTATAGGCATTCATTAAGATAATAACGTGATGATGATGATGATGATAACAACAATAATAATACTAATTTATAACAGCAAGAATTAGAATTGTTAGACAAACGTGCAACTCTAGAGGGGGTGAATACAGTTGTTATCTAGAATGAGCATTTTTCGCGTGTGTGATAATCGGAATAAAAAATCGCAGGAATAAAGTAAAAGAGTAAGAGAAAGAAGAACACCGTGATTTATACTGGTTCACCACCTCGTGGCTAGTCCAATCCTCCGAGAGACTCTCTCAAAGGTCCTACTAATCTTCAAACTTCAACGGGTGCTTGAAAAACCGATTACAACTTGATAGCTTGAGTCACACAAGCCTCAACTTCTTACAACAAGACTTGAGTCACACAAGTCTTAAGAACAACCAACAAGACTTGAGTTCTCACAAGCTAAGTCTTAGCAACAACAACTCAAACAAGATGAGTTTTACAACACAAGAATTATATTGAAGCTCACAAATAAGCAAGTAGTGTTTAAAATGTAAGCTCTATATATGAATGACAATATCTTTGCACTCAAGAAAATATATATTTCTAGCTCTCAAAATAGTATTTTGATTATCAAAAATGGAGCAAGAATCAAAAGTGATGAAGGAGGAACTTGGAGTGCTTGTATTTTAATTGGAATGAAGGTAGAAGAAGGATTTTATAGGTGTAAAATGAATATGTCCGTTGGGGAAAAAGATAAGACTTAAGATGAGATGCAACCGACAAAAAATCGATTTTTGCAAAAGGAGAAAATCGATTAGGTGCTGCTGAGTAAAATTCCTTCTGCGCGAAGAGGTGTTAATCGATTAATCCAAAAAGTGATTAATCGATTTTTAGCAGAAATCGATTTTATAAAAGATGAGAAAATCGATTAAAAAGTCTGGGCGAAAAACCTTATCTGCGCATGAAGAGAAAATCGATTTTTACAAAAGTGATATTGGATTATTAGCGCGAATTATTCAAAGACAGCAAGATTCCAATCAATGGCGAGTTCGGGAAGTACAATTGGCATTTTTCCGTTGTTTCCAACATGAAACATGTACTTGAAGACTCCCAATCAAGATCAACTTTAATTCAAAATTATTTTGAACTATTGGTGAATTATGGAGAGAAAATTTGAGTCCCAAAATATTTTGTGTCGAACACTGTCAAAGAAATATTTGAGTAAAATATTTTTGCTTTCCAGAAATATTTTCTAACATAAAAATAATCATTTTGAAAATGTTTGACACATGTTTTGTAACTGACTCAATAAATTTATTTTTGAATCGTTAAAAGATTTTTCAACTGACTCCAAAAATAAATTTATATTTTAATGTATAACCCTCAAAAAATAATTTGTTTAAGTAGAAAGATATTTTGTCATCCTTACAAAATTTCCTAGACTCAAAATAAATAAAAGTTTTCGGAAAACTTCTTTTTACTTGGTAATCTTGCGTAGGGATTTGGAATGCCGAAACTTTGTCGTCGTGAAATTCTTGATGTGCCTCTTTTCTTTCTTGAACCAAAAAATAAATTTTCGTTCTGCATTGCGTTTGTCATTTATCAAAACCTGAAAAAAATAATTTCAAAAAATATCTAAAGGGGTTTGAACTCATGTCCAACAAGAATGAGAATAATATAAAAATACACTAAAATAAATTTTTTAAAACTTTTTTAGGTTTCCTAATTTTTTGAAGTTTTTCCAGTTAATTCCAGTTTCTTCAAGTTCCTTCCAGTTTCTTCCAGTTCTTCTAGTTTCTTCTAGTTTTTTCCAGGTTCTTCCAACATCCAGCTCTTTTTTTTCCAGTCGTAAAGAACAGACTCTTAAAAAAGAGTAGTAATGTTATCATACAAACGGGTTTCAACTAGGAAAGTGTTTGATCGCATTTTGTGTTTGTGCGAACTATCACCCTAGCATTACACTGACACAAAATGAAGGTGCAAACCTGCGGTGTACAAATTGGGGTATAAATCTTGGGGTACAAATAGTTTAATCCTATCCCCATTAATACTTAACTAAATATTATTTTTGAGTAATAGAATGTTTATTTTGAAATAACTACAAATTTTCAAATAGAATGGCCTCGTTTGGATGTTGGCTATCGGATGTTGGTTGTTGGCTTTTTATGTCAGTTATTCCGAATGGCTATTTATTTCAATTCGTTTGACCGGCTTGATGTGTTTGTTGGATAATCGTTAAAAATGTTTAGTAAAACTAGATGTTTGAAAATAGCTGTTACGCTTTTTATCTATACATTATATCTATTGATTCAGCGTTTACCAACACCTATTGGTAAAATTCAAGTTTTGAAAAGTGGCCTCAATGGAATCCCAAAACATTCACCGCCCTCCATTTTTCAATGGCCAAAACTACTCTTATTGGAAAATGCGGATGAAATATTTTATACAATCCATTGGTTTTGATATGTGGTTGAAAATACTTCACGAGCCATTGGTACCGAGTAGTGGTGATTTTGCAGGATTGTCATCGGAGGACAAGAGAAAATTGTCCAAAAAACACATGTGATAAATACCCTTCATTGTGTTCTTGGCCCCCGTGAATTTGCAAGGGTTAGTACATGCAAAGCGGTCAAGGAGGTGTGGGAGCTATTAAAAGCCACTCACGACATGAATAAGAGGTTCGACGAAGTTGTCAACAAGTTAAGTAAGTTGGAAAAGATGTATACTACTTGCAAATTAAATACGAAAATACTATTTTCTTTACCTAAAGAATAATATAATAGTATACTCCCTCCGTCCTATAATGTTCTTCCCACTCACTTTTTACACGGTCAAACTTTTATCACTTTCTTTACCTATTTTCATTAGGTATTTGATAAAATATTATAATCTTGTCACCACTTGTTTTGTAGAACTTTTGATGTAGTTTTTAAATATATAAATTTTATTTTTTAATTTTACACCTACAATCAAATAAATTGAATTGAAAATAAAGTCGGTCAAACTTCGTAAAATGAACCGGGAAGAACATTATAGGACGGAGGGAGTAGTAGATTTATTAGACAAATGTGAGAAAGCCAAAACCACCCACATTTGGTATTCCTTGTATTTTCATGAGCTTTTGATGAGAAAGATCAAAGAGGAAGAAATGCGTGAAAACCCCAAACCTACGAATGCCTTCAAAGCCACCAAAGATTCGTTAAGTGAAGAGTCGAGTGAGTCAAGTGATAAGACTAGTGAATCAAGATCATCAAACGAGTCAAGTGATGGAGACGATGAAGAGAAGGCTATAAGAACAAAATATACCAACTTCCTCAAATGGAAAAAGTATGTGAAGAGAAAAGAAACGTATTCCAAGCGGAAGAAAGAACGGCATAAGCCAATGTAAGCTTTTCTTACTTATTGGGATAAAATTCTTCTTTAAATGTTTTTAAAACTAAAAACTTATCCCATTTGTGCTTCAATTTGTTTTAGCCTTGGTTTGTTTGATTAAACAATTTTTCAAAATTCATTTTTAATCATGTCTTTTAAAATAATAAACAAAAATCCCTGAAAAAATAAGGTTTCAAAACTTGCATTGATTAAGGGGGGGGGGATTGTTTTAGGGGAAGTTTTGTTGTAAATGTACCTTGATCTTCAACCTATCATTTTAAAATTCTATTTATAAGGGGGGAGGGGTTCAAGAAGTTATACATGTTTAAAAATTTTTAAAATGCCCTTTTTGATTTTGACAAAAGGGGAGAACATGTATATTTCAAAGTGGTACATATGCAAGTTAACTTAAGTGCATTCTTGTGTGATTATTTGCAACAAACTTGAACTTTTAATAAAAACAAACAAAGTTCAGAGTGAGTATTTTAAATATGCTCATTCTCAGGGGAAGCTTGTTTGGTTCATTTCTTTACTCTTGCCTAACTCACTTTGAAGTATGTATTGTTCGTCAACATCAAAAAGGGAGATTGTTAGCCTTGGTTTGCTAAACCTCATGTTTTGATGTTAACAAACAATATATGAGCAAACATATGTTTAATTGTTTCAGGTACAACAAGAATCCATTAAGATTCGGTTCTCAAAAACAAAGTTGGAACACTAAACTATCGTAGAATATAGATAGAAGCAAATGCGAGGACATGATTTTATATACCTATATTCACAAGCTCAAATGCACTCACAAAATATGTCTAAAACCATCTCTTTAAGATTTTGAAATATCCAAAAGGTTTTAAACTCAAATGGAAAGGATTAAGAAAATTTTCAAAAAAATAGGTCACTGGTTCGATAGCTGTTACGGTATCCTGATACCGCTATCACGGTAGGCTATACAACTTGGACGGTACCCAGATACCACCTGGTGCAAGTTTTCACAGAGCAAATTGGCCTGAGCTGGTACCGAGCAAACACCCAATACGGTAACTCAATACCGCCATTCGGTACCATGCTACCGTTAGGCTGGAACCTAGATACTATTACCGTTGGAGAAAATTCAAATTCCATATTTCAAATCTAATCATATTTAATTAGTCAAAAGCCTTCCTAATTACTCTCTAAAGGCTAATTAACTTTTCTGACTATAAATATGACCTTAATCCTTCATATTTTCACAAGAATACAAGCTCCAAACATCCTATTATATATTCCAAGTGTGTATATTTTAGTTCTTCATTCTTAATATTTTGGCTTCTTGGAGCCTTGTTTTTCTCCTATTTTTATACACACACATTGAGCTTGTGATTATACGTATATAACTCTCATATAGACTTGGAAAAATTGACTCGAACCCGATAACCTGAGTCTAATAACCCAGAATCGAATTTGAAATGACCCGAAAACTAAAGAACCAAATTAAATCCGAACAACCGAAATGATCCGAATCAAACCGAAACCAACCAAATGCATTCAGACCCGGTTCATATCCCGACCTGATTGAACCCGAACAAGTTAGACCCAAACCGATTAAACTCGGAACTGATTAGACCCAAAACTAATTAGATTGAAAATTGACTAGACCTAAAAACTGATTAGACCTGATATTGATCAAGTTCAAGACAAATTAAACTCAAATTCAGACAAGCCTAATAGCTCATTGGTTCATGTCGTTATATAACAGACATATTGAATTATAGGTACAACTGATTTAAAGTACAAATCTTTTACTCTATATTTTATCATTTAAACTAAGGTTGTTGTCTATTTTTATATAGAATTTATATAATTTATAGTGACGTCGTAACACACATTGATGGATATACTAGCTCATTACTGCTGACACTTGCATATATACTCCCTTTACACATAGGGAGGAAGGGCTACACACAAGACTAACATTAGGAACTTTAATAGCAAGGGATATCATCTAAAACCAGTATAAACCCAAACTGATATAAACTCAAACTGATACAAACCTGAATTGATATAAACCCAAACCATATAAACACGAACCAAAACTGACCCAAACCCAGAAAAAATCAAACTGAATTTAACCCGAAACCAAACTTACCTGACCCGAACTGATTATTAAATATATTCGAAAGAGACCCAAACTGAAAAGATCTGAACCGGAATCGAACTGATTGGCCCGATTTCCGCTTCTACTCTCATATTCATTACGTTAATTTTGTATCCTTTAGAGAGTATATTCTTTGTTCTTCACCCACTAAGGATTAATCTTCTTATTTATCATGGGAGATAAGGTGTTGAACGTTTTCTGTGTTTTTAGACACATCTTCCACTCATTGTAACGGTCGAGGATGGCCATATAAGTCCTTGTGTAGACGGTAAAGGATAGTTGAGAAATCCTTGGGTAAAGGTTCCAAGTTCTTATAAAGTCGTTCAAATGCTCATTTATTTAACTAGTCAACTTTGAGAATCCATGTATCTTTCACCCTATCACCATTTTGGCATATAGTGTATCAAAATATTCATCTCACTTAAAGTAGCACTCGTCCAATATTTAACGGTTAAAACCGTCAATGGACCTATTAATAATTATTTTCAACTTGGTCATTTAATACTTATTAAATGCAAAAAATTTCTAAGTACCAATACCTTTAATCATTCTTATTTGATCTTTCCATTTTCTTTTTACACAAAGTTTAAGAAATGTGAATTTGTGTGATGGAAATTGGTGTAGAGAAGGAAAAAATTGATATAAACCGGACAAATTTTTCTTTAGGAAAAAATTAGAAAGCTAATTAGAAGAGTATATCTTTAAAAGAAAATGAGAAAAGGGAAATAATAGCTCAATTTAGCTCTTCCCAAAGAAATATCTGATTAGTTTTGAAGAAAATGGGAAAAGTGCATATGTGGTTTCGCCACATGTTTAATTCCATTGCGTGCGGGGGAACATATATCCCAAGTTTCTATTTACTTCCCTTACCCCTACCCGGTCTACAAAAATTGTTTAATTCCAAATCTCATTTCTTCCGTGTAATATGAGCTCCAAGGTCCATTAATGGTTATCATGCCACATATTATACACATACCCTCGAGATACAATAAAATACTCATGTAATACCCCATGTTTAGATGAGAATGGAAAGAGCTCAAAAAGATTGATAATGCTACTCATATCAACATGGTGTATCTTCTTTTCGAGAACTCGTCACTCAGAAACTCCAAAGTTAAGCATGCCTGACTTGGAGCAATTTAAGGATGGGTGACCCCCTAGGAAGTTCATTGGGCGGGAAATACTTGTTGGTTTGTGAAATACTTGTTGGTTTGTGAAGCCAGTCTACAATCCTATGAGCAGATGCTTACGGCCATGGTGGGGGCCGGGGTGTTACAAAAGGTATCAGAGCAATCCTACGACCGTGATGGGCCAAAAGAGCTTAGTTCATCTAGCGGGAAAGCTCTAGGGGTTTGAAAAAAAAGGATGCAACGAGGATGCTGCATTCCTAAGTGGGGGTGAATGTAATACCCCATGTTTAGATGGGAATGGAAAGAGCTCAAAAGGATTGATAGTACTACTCATATCAATAAGGTACATCTTTAATTCGAGAGCTCATCACTTAGAAACTTCAAAGTTAAGCATGCTTGACTTGGAGCAATTTGAGGATGAGTGACCCCTAGGAAGTTCCTTGGGCGCGCACAAGTGATGACAAAGTGCGCGGGAAAGACTTGTGTTTGTTTGTGGGCCAGCCTACAATCCTATGAGCGGATGTTTACGGCGAGGGTGGGGGCTGGGGTGTTACAGTACTACTTCCTAAGAAGCTCTTGATTCTTTCTATTTGAGTTTCCACGTAAATATCTTGTGTTCTTCGTATTATTCCTATTAATTTTGTTATTACTTTGAGTCATGTTAGGGGTACACGAGTTTGGTGTATCCCATTTAAACATCATTCATTATAACCATACGTTTTTCATCGATGAATTATTATTTTTTATCAACACTAAATTTGTGTGGTGAAGAAGCTTTGATGTGCATTCAGGGTACAGTTTTGGTGTACCCCTAATATTTTTGTATTACTCTCTTCGTCCATTAATTATTTTTTCTGACTTTTCTTGTTGGGCCGTTCAAAAATTTCTTTCCTGTTTCATATTTTGTAAAAAACTTTTAATAAATGTGTCATTAATCCCTTATTTTTTATCTACACTATTGACTTTATTCCATCATATCAAAAGCAAACATGAAAAGTCTTTACATATTTTAATTTTTTTAATCTCCGTAGCAAATCAAATCGAGAAAGAAATTTGTGAATAGAGGGAGTATTATTTGGCTTGTATCCACATGTTCCAATGGATCACAATCCATCTCAGCCAAACACCATAAAAAATCAAATACTCCCTCTGTCCTAAAACTATCTTCCCGTTTGTGTTTACGAGGTTTGACCGACTTGATTTTTAATCCAACTTATTTGACTGTAGGTGTGAAATTAAAAAATATAATTTATATATACAAAACAAGACGTGACAAGACTATATTAATTTATCAAATAACTAAAGAAAATAGGTAAAAAAAGTGATTTAAGTTTGACTGTGTGAATAGTATCTGGGAACATAGTTTTAGGACGGGGAGTACTTAGGTACAAAATATTGACATTCCAACTACTGACATTATGAAGGTGGACATACCGATACCCACAGCCCAATCCAATCCTGGCGTCCCCCAAAGCAGTGGGTAACTTCCTAGAAAGGGAAGATTTCTCTGATTGAATTCCAAAAAAGCCAAAGAATTTTGAGTCAGTGACAAAGGAAGTCGCCGACTTCCTTTGAGAAAAAATAAAAAGAAGTCACGTGTGCCGTCATGTTCTCCATCCCTTCTTCCCTTATTCAATTACACCATTCAATTATCCTATTAAGTTACCCTACCATTTTTCTCCTTTTCACACATTCCAACCATCTTTTCAAATTCAAACATTCTCCTCCCCTTTCCAACACATTATCTTAAATTTAAACCTTTTCAATTTCTTCCTTATTCAAATCCTCTAAATTATATCACAATTCACAACACAACACTTCTCCATTCTACTCTCAATTAAAAGATATGTTATTATTTTTTTAATTTTTATTCTTTAAAATCATTATAATTTTTTTGGCAAAAATGATTAGACTTCGTTTTTATTATCATATAAATTTATTTAATTTTTAGAAATGTGGTATTTAGTATTAAATAGTATGAAAAAATGAATCAAATATATTCTTATGATAGATATATGTTGCTTTTATATTTTGCATTTGTATATAATAACTTTAGGGATGTTTTTTATATATGGTAGAAATATATTTGGAGTATATTAGAGTATATTTTTATTATTTCTTTTATGTTTGATACATTATTATGCTCCCACATTTGTACTTAGCATGGAAATATGGAGTATATTTTCTTTTATTTCTCTTATATTTCCTTGTATTTGCATTAAATTTTAATGAATCAATGGACCAAATTGAACGTGATATTGCCGGTCCTCGAAACGATGTTGTATTAACGCTTCAACGAGAGCATCGTTCAAGGCGCGTTTGGGAAGAGGAAGATTTTCTTGATGCAAAAGTTTTTTGTTGTCGGTATGACACCTGCGTTGAGAGCTCTTACAAAGATGATCGGATAGAGACAAATCTCAGAACTGCTGGTTTTTACGGGGTGCATCGTGTAAAACCAATTAAATTGGATCACAGTTTAATCACAGCCCTATTGGAACGGTGGAGACCGAAGGTTCATGCCTTTCAGTTCCCTTTTGGCGAATTAGGGATTACCTAACAAGATGTTGAGTGTCTTCTTGGATTACCTGTGGATGGTGAACCCATTGTTTTTACGCAAAATGTTCTGTGGGAAACCTATTCACGGTTATTTTTTAGGGTTCTTGACTTTCCGGTGGATGACACTGATTTTGGGTCATTGGGGTTTAACTTGCGTAGACTAGAAGGTCGAGACCCACTGTCTGAGGATAGCACTGATGAGGAAGCAGTTCAGTATACTACAGGGATTATTTTACAGTTGATTGGAGGTTTGTTATTTCCTACTACGTCAAACACGTATGTGAGTGTTGAGTTCTTGCCATACTTGGCAAATTTGGATGACATTCATCGATTCAATTGGGGCTCTGCTGTCTTGGCAAACTTGTATCATAATATGTGCAAAGTAGTGTTACGGAGAACGGATACTCTAAAAATGAGAGGATGTGCTTTGCTTCTGCAACTTTGGGCTTGGACACGGCTAATAACAATATGCCCTGAAACGCGCAATCTTCGACGCGATGTTCATGGACCACTCCGTAATGAGGGAGACGAGCCATATGGCGCACAGTATGTGAAATATTGTATTTATTTTTAGAAATATTACTACGCATGTTACTAAAATTTAAATTTAATATTTTTTAAATTTCAGGTGGCGAATTAGGAAATTATTCCGGGCAAGTCCACATTTTTAAAATTATAAATTAATTTTGTATTTCTTATAGGTCGTATGGACTCCGTATAATTTGGCCGTCCTTCCAAATTTTTGTCAGGCCGGTAGGGTTCTCTGGCTTTATGAGGGTTATATTGTTTTTGACATTTTTATTGAGCCACATATGCCTAGGAGGTTTGCTCGACAGTTCAACTATCTACAAGATATTCCAGCTTTGCCAATTGAGTACAATGAGCAATTGCATAATATTGTGAGACGAAATGTACAAATTAATTTCTTTGTACTGTATTGGAATACGTGGAGTCGTGATCGATTCTTACATCGAGTGGAGATGGAGCAACTACAATCAGTGTTAGATACAGGTGAAGGCTTGGCACATGGATACCGAGATTGGTACCAAATGTGTGCACGGCGTTACATACGAAACCCGGCACACCATCCGACAATAGGCATTGATAGTGTTGCTGCATCTATAAATATCCTGGTATAAGTGTTAAAATATATTATGGATTTTACTCATCACCATTTTAAGTACTAACCATTTTTTTCCTACATATAAACCTAGATCGGTGGAATGCGTGAGGTGTTGCGCGGTCACCCCTCTCAAGCTCATGAAATTGCACGGATGACCCAACAACATATGATCTAGAGGTAGAAACTGACGAGCAACAACAACATCCTCGTCCATGCAATGCAAATCGAAGACATGACATTCCCGAGACATCACACAGGTTCCAAACACCGCCCAACCAGTTCACTAATTTTGGTACGATGCCAATGCAGACACAGTTCGGGTTCACACCATACACCGGATTAGGATATATTTTCGACACTGGTGCATCGACCTCGACTCCACCATTACCGAACTTAAACTCTCAACGTACTGACAGGCCATTCGGTTTAGATTTTCTAGGCTCTAACTGGAATGATATGTATCCAAATCCGTAACGTCATGTAATTTTAAATTTCAAAAAAATGTGGAATGTTGAAAACTTCCAATTTTTTGTTGAGAACCTTATATTTTATCATCCAAAATATTCGTGTCATTGTTTTATTTTGTTGAGAACCTTTATTTAATTTTTAACTTTTTCAATACGGAGTATTAAATATTTTAAATTTGGGAATGAAGCATCCTTATTGGATTTTTTTTGGAATTTTTGGTATTTTGGGCTTGTGTTTTTTTGAAATGAGAATAGATGAAAAGCATTAAAGTACATTTATTATGTTGGTTGGGAGCATATTACATTTCTTTAAAAAAAATTGACCGTGTGTTTTTTTAAATGAGCATTGGATTTTGTGAAAAGCATTAAAGTAACTTTATTAAAGTTGGTTGAGAGCATTTTGTTGAAGGAAGTCGCCGACTTCTTTTCTCCTCAGTAAAAGTTTTTTTTTCACACGTTGTGTCAGTTGCAGTCAGCGACTGCATTTGAACCTGCTCCGTTCGATTTTTTTTCCCCAGGCCGTCCGATTTTTTTGGCCAAAACTCACTTGGGATTATTTTTTTATAAATTCCCCTTACTCCTCCCACTTATTCATCTTGAGAAGCATTTGAGTTTCACATATATAATATTTATTATGTATAATTCTGAACAATATATTTTAAATGTCTATTGGGGTGGTGAGATTGAGTCTAACGGGTTAGATGTCTCATACTCTATTATGTATAAAAATACTCTTATTATTGAAGATAATGCGTCTTGGGATCATATTAGATATCAAATTCAAGAGTATTTCTTGCAAGATGGATACAACCAAATTACGAGAGTAGATGGAAAAGTACCATATCATATGGGCTTCAACCACGGAAGTCGGCTTATGGGCATTGAAAACCAATTAACATGGACATATTTTTGCAGGCAAAAACGGTCGGTTATTGGAAGTATACATCTCTGGCAACGGGGGCGAGAGTGTGCCCAATTATTTGTCAAACCACAAAGTACTTCATGCTCGGCGCACGTCTAATGTCAACAATGATGTGGACCCTATGTTGAAACACAGGTTTATCACGTTTTCGTACTAAAACCGTGTTCGTTTTTATGACAGGTTTTGATAATGCCAAACCATCGTGATCAAGACAAAGTGTTGAATATATAAGGCGAGAAATGAAGATAAGAACAAGAGCTAAAAGAGACCAAGAACGAAGACAGTAGTTTAGCGTCGTTGAGTCAGTCACAAATGTGATCAAGACCGACCCAAGCCTCACACCTTGGCTCTTTAGGCTAAAACATTTTTATTGCATTTCACATATCATCAAAATGTTTTTCAAACATATTTAAAACATTAAAAACACTTGGTGTTCGCCCAAACCAAAAACCAAGCCATTCGGCATTCGGCTTTCAGAAACCAGCTTTCAGCTTTCAGCAACCGGCGTTCGGCATTCGGTTATCGGCGTTGGTTTTTGGCGTCTGAACCAACTAAGTGGTTTTCAACATTTTATGATTGGTTTTTACTTCCCAAACAGTGATGGGAAGTTCTACCCATCGCTGTGCAAGCCTTGGTTCAATATAGTCACAAGGCAGAATGCCCTTACCTAGCGATGGGAACCTTTACCCATCGATGGGAACCCAGCGATGGGAGGGCATACCATCGCTGGTTAGGCATGACCGTTGTAAGTTATTTAAGGCTGATTCTTTCCTTGTTTGAAAGTCAACCTCCCACCCAGCGATGGGAAGTGTTTACCCATCGATGGGTAGGTGACCGTTGGCTTCAAAACTGAAGGAAAATTGGCTTACCAGCGATGGGTAGTTCCATACATCGCTGGGAAAGCCAATATCCTGCAGATTCACATTTTAATATCAATCCCATAATTCATGCCAATCACCCCTTTAATACCTTGATCCGTTGGAGCCTATTTTGGCACTATAAAAAGGGGTGTTTGGGTCTGCTTTACATATCAATTCACTTCACAATATCCATATTATCATTGCATTCAAACAACATCATTTTCCATAGCTTTCTAGAGCCAATTCGTGTGAAGTTTGAGTTGTTCTTGAGCGTTTTTAGTTTACTCAATATCTACTCTTAAAGAGAGTCTCGTTCATGAGTGTATTAGTGTTCTAAGACACGTTGAGAGAAAGTATTTCTCTTGTTTGATTCGAAGGAAGGGTTGTTTCCTTCGAAGGACTTGTTGAGGTTCGTGTAACTCGAATTCTCAAGTTATAAGGGTTTGTTAAGCACCGTTAAGCTTAACAAGATAGTAGTGTAGTTCGAGAGAGTCTCTCGTGAGGCTGGATTAGCCACAAGTTGTGGTGAACTAGGGTAAATTCGGTGTGCCTCTTACTCTTCTCTTTACTTCTCATTTGAATTTTTTATTCCTGCGATTTCTACAATCAAACGCTATTCACCCCCCCTATAGCGTTGGTTATTTATTCTAACAGTTGGTATCGGAGCCTAACTCGCGTCCAAACTTAACCGTTTGAGAGAAAAGCGATCATGGGTTCTTCTTCTAGAAATCTTTATGCAGGGATTGGAGAAGGTCAATCAACCTCTAGGCCACCACTCTTCGATGGCACCAACTACACATATTGGAAAGAGCGGATGAGAATTTATATCCACTCAACCAACTTCCAATTGTGGTTGGTCATCAAGAACGGCGAAGAAACGCCAATGAAGAAGGTTGGGGAGAAACTTGTCCCAAAGACCGAGGATGAATTTGATGCCGAAGACATCAAAAAGGTAGTGAACTACGCCAAGGCAATCAACATGCTTTACTGTGCGGTCAACCCCGACAACTATCGCAAGAGATCTTGCTGCACAACCGCCAAAGAGATGTGGGACAAGCTCGAGGTTACATATGAAGGTACGGACCAAGTTCGGGAAGCCAAAATTGACTTCCTCACGCAGGAGTACGAGATGTTCAGAATGAAGGAAGGCGAGAAGATCGATGACATGTTCGATCGCTTCTCAAAGATCATCAATGAGCTTCATGCTCTTAAGAAGACATACGACAACAAGGATCTCATAAGGAAAATCCTGCGGAGCCTCACCCCCGAATGGAGATCAAAAGCCGACGCAATCTACGAATCCATCGGAGTCTCCAACGTCACCATCAACGGATTAAGAGCTAACCTTAAAACTTATGAATCCACTATTCTAACCCCGTCTTTGGATGAACAAAAGAAGAAAGGAATAGCGCTTAAAGCAACCAAGGAAACAGTGGAAGAAGTCTTAAGTGATGATGACAACGAGTTTGGACTCGTCATCGAGAAATTCCACAAGTTCATGAAAAAGGAATTTGAGCGCAAAGGAAGAAAGCACGACAGTCCCCCGAAGTGCTATGGCTGTGGCGAGATAGGCCACATCAGGCCGAGGTGTCCAAGAGGCAAAAACGGAAAAGGCAAACCCGGCTTCAAAAAGCAAAGAGCGTATATCTCTTGGGGTGGCGACTCCGGCGACGAGTCAACCGACCAAAAAGAGGATGAAGCTGCCAACCTCTGTCTTATGGCACACGAAGACCAAATCGACGATGTACAAGAAGTATGTACCACTTCTTCCGAGTCTTATACTTTTGAGGAGATGCAAGAAGCACTTTGTGAGCTCTACGATGAATTTGTTAGCGCTTCTAAAATCAACCAATCATTAAAGAAATGTCTTTCAACTCTTGAAAATGATTTTGAAAAATTGGAAAAAGATAATGAAAAATTAAAACAAAAAAATAAATTTTATGGCAACAGAAGCGCTGACAAACCGGAAAGCTTTTCAAATGAATGTGAATCTTGCAAAGCTTTAAAAGAAAAAGTTACAAAACTTGAGAGTACGGTTAAGAAATTTAATACTCTGCACAAAGATCTTAATTTACTCCTTGACACTATGCACTTTTCTAAGGAAGGATTAGGCTTTAAAAAAAACGAAGCTAAGGATAAAAACATTGAGCAAACACCTAGACAACCTCCTAAGACTCAACGTAAGAAAGCTAAAAATCAGGATAATAGAAAATCTAGTCAACCTAAGGACACTAGACAACCTAGATAAAAACCTAGGAATGAAAATGTGCATGTTAGACAACCTAAGAAAAATTATCAAAATGATTTTGTGCATAAAAACAATTTTTCTCAAAATAGAAGAAATAATGTTAGTGCACCGAGGAAAGATCAATTTCAAAATTTTCAAAGACCATCTTTTTCACAAAATAGAAACAATATGGTTAGACCCCCTAATTACTATGAACCTAGGCACATGTACAATCCTAATGTAGTTTGCCATTACTGCAATAGGACAGGTCATATTGCTCCCGTTTGTTTCACTAGGCACACCTATCACAAAATCAAGCACACTACCATCACACACATAACACATGAGGACCCAACGTAAATTGGGTACCTAAAACTCATTAATGTGCTTCGTAGGTGTGCTTGAAGGCATCAAGTGTACTTTGGTACCTTGATAGCGAATGCTCCAAGCACATGACCGGAGATGCATCCAAGTTTCTTCAAATAAAACCTGCCAAAGGAGGAAACATAGTCTTTGCAGATAATAGCAAAGGAAAAATCATCGGCATTGGTTCAGTAGGTAAATCCAATGACTCCTCTATAGATAATGTCTTGCTAGTTAAGGGTCTTAAACACAATCTCTTGAGCATAAGTCAATTATGTGACAAGGGAAACCATGTGACTTTCGATTCAAAATCATGCACGGCAGAACACCTTAGTGACAATAAGGTCATTCTACGTGGTGATAGAATCGATAACATATATATGGTAAACTTAGACAAATCCCCTTCCGGCTTTGCTAAGTGCCTCATGAGTAAAGAGGAAGACACTTGGTTATGGCACCGAAGGGTAGCTCATATGAACATGAACCTTTTGAACAAATTGGTTTCACAAGACTTAGTAATTGGCATTCCAAAACTAAAGTTTGAAAAAGACACCATATGTGATGCATGTCAAAAGGGGAAGCAAGTTCGGGCTTCGTTTAAGTCTAAGAACGTTGTTTCAACGTCTAAACCGCTTCAACTTTTGCACATGGATCTCTTTGGTCCTTCTAGAACGAAAAGTTTTGGTGGTAATTACTTTGCATTTGTGATTGTCGATGACTACTCTAGGTTTACATGGACCTTGTTTCTTACTCACAAAAGTGAGGCATTTCACGTTTTCAAAAATTTTCTAAAGAAAGTTCAAAATGAAAAAGAAGCAACCATAGTAGCCATAAAAAGCGACCATGGGGGAGAGTTCGAACGAAATCTATTTTCGGATTTGTGTGACGAACTCGGCATTGATCATAATTTCTCAGCCCCACATACACCACAACAAAACAGAGTGGTGGAACGTAAAAATAGATGTCTCGAAGAGATGGCTAGAACTATGATCAATGAGGCAAAAATCCCTAAGTATTTTTGGGCGAATGCCGTGAGTACCGCGTGCTACGTGTTAAACCGAGCCGTCATTCGACCGATACTCATGAAAACGCCTTTATACAAAGGGAGAAAGCCAGACCTTTCCCATCTTCGAGTCTTTGGTTGCAAATTTTTTATTCATAATAACGGCAAACATAACCTGGGGAAATTTGATTCTAAGTCGGACGAAGGAATTTTTCTTGGTTATTCATTACGTAGCAAGGCCTATAGAGTCTTTAATAAACGCACTTTGACTATTGAGGAGTCCCCTCACGTTGTCTTTTCCGAAGATAATCATCGCTTGGCGAGAAAGGATATTTGTGATGACCTTGCAGATTCACTTGAAAGAGTACACGTCGAAGACGATGAAGAAAACACGCAAATATACACCAACACGCAGCCGCAAACTGAGGAGACGCCTCAAGTGACTACCCAAGGTGAAGAAGATCAAGAGGAACAAGAGGAAGATCAGGAACAACAAGAAGATGAAACCGAGCTTCCCATCGCATGGAGAACAAACAAGAATCATCCACTTGATCAGGTAATAGGAAGCATCAATCGAGGGGTAAGTACTCGAAACTCTCTTAGGGACACCGTAGGACACATGGCTTTTGTTTCACAAATTGAACCTACAACCATTTCCGAAGCAATAAACGATGAACATTGGACCTTGGCGATGCAAGAGGATCTAAACCAATTCAAACAGAATGACATTTGGGAATTGGTGCCAAGGCCCGATGATCGTACGATTATTGGTACAAAATGGGTGTTTCGTAACAAACTTGATGAAAATGGAATAATCACTAGAAACAAAGCTAGGCTCGTAGCTAAAGGCTACAATCAAGAAGAAGGCATTGATTTTGAAGAAACTTATGCACCCGAAGCACGTTTAGAAGCTATACATTTACTTCTTGCTTTTGCCTCATCTATGGATTTTAAACTTTATCAAATGGATGTTAAGAGTGCCTTCCTCAATGGTTTTATTCAAGAGGAAGTGTATGTTGACCAGCCCCCTGGGTTTCAAGACTTTGAGTACCCCGATCACGTCTTCAAACTCAAGAAAGCGCTCTACAGTCTTAAAAAAGCACCCTGTGCTTGGTACGAACGTTTGAGTAAATTTATTTTGGATAGTGGTTTCCAAAGGGGAAAGGTCGACACTACACTTTTTATCAAGAGTAAAAACAACAACATCCTTTTGGTTCAAGTTTATGTAGACGATATTATTTTCGGTGCTACTAACGAGTCCTTATGTAAGGAACTCTCCAAGATAATGACTAGCGAGTTCGAAATGTCAATGATGGGCGAGCTCACACTCTTTTTGGGACTTCAAGTGAAGCAAATGAGAGATGGAACATTCATTTGCCAAACTAAGTACTACAAAGAATGTTAGTCGTTTTAAACGTTGTGCCTACGCCTTAGAGGGGGGGGTGAATAAGGCATTTGAAAACTTTTCGGAGTTTAACAAAAACGGTGTTGGCAAATGCGGAAGCAATATATAAAACACAGAAATAAAAGCGTAAATAAAATGCACACCGATTTTATACTGGTTCGGGAACTCCCTACTCCAGTACCTCGAGGCTCCTCCTCAAGGATTTCCGAATCCACTAAGTTCCGGTCTCTTGAACTCCGTCAAAGCACCGCACTAGTTTGGCAAACAACCCTTGCCAATAGGATTCACTCCTAGATTTCACAACGGCTATCTCGAACCGTTTACAATGAAGATTTTACGGCTATCTTCTACCATTCCCCCAAGGATTTCAAAGGCTATCCTTGAACCTTTACCCAAGGATTTATACGGCTATCCTTGACCGTTACAATGTGAGAATTTAACGGCTATTCTCGACCGTAACAATGTGTGTTTGAAGAACAGAAAAGAAGATTCTACACAACGGCTAGAATATAAAAATGAAGAACAAAACTTAGCCGGTGTACAAGGAAATTATACTCTCTTAAAAATACAATATAAACTTATGAATATGAGAGTATATAACTAGAAACACAAGCTCAAAGTGTGTATATAAAATTCAGGAATTTAAGGCTCTTGAAATAGCCAAAATATTGAAAATAATGAATAAAAGAATGAACACACTTAGAATATTAAAGGAGGATGTTTGGAGCTTTGTTTCTTGAAAAAATATGAAAGATTATGCTTGTATTTATAGTGGAAAAGGTTAATTAGCCGTTGGGAGGTGATTAGGATTGATTAAAATCAAATTCACAAATCAGGAATAGTAACCCAACGGTCACGGTAGGCCGGTACCGTCATCACGGTAGCAAGATACCGTTGGAACGTGTTGGAACACCGTGTGTACGCCTATGTCATACTAAACCGTGTTCGTTTTATGACAGGTTTTGATAATGCCAAACTACCGTGACAATAACAAGGTTAAAGTGAGCAAAACCAAGGCGAAGGAACATGGCATGATGATTTGAGAACCAAGAACCAAGAATCAAGAACGAAGACTTAGAATTGTATTGAGTCGGTCTTAATATGATCAAGACCGGCGCAAACTTTCAAAACTTGGCTCTCTAGGCTCACTTCATCAAAATACTTTTTGCATTTTCAAAAATGTTTTCCTAAGTTTTAAACATGCCTAAAAACACTTGAAGTTTGCCCAAACCAAAAACCAAGCCATCCGGCGTTCGGTCTTCAGAAACCGGCGTTCGGCCTTCAGTTATCGGCGTTGGTTTTTGGTGTCCGAACCAACCAAGTGGTTTTTAACTTTTAATGATTGGTTTTTACTTCTGGGCATATTTAAATAGTTCTACAACAAAAACGCTTCAAAAACCACCTTTCGTTTTTGGTCATTTAGTGAAAACCATGCAAAACGGCGAAAACTTGGCTAGCCGTGGTTTTCAACTAAATGACGTGGTTTTCAAGATGTTTCACTTGATTTGTTAGCAAAATTCATTTAACAAATGTTTTCAATACTTGATTTTTACTTTGGAGAACTTACCATTTTGACATCGGCTAACGGCATGACTAAACCAACCATGGGTCTGGCTAAACCAGCCCAACAGCGATGTTGGTGTAACCAACAACGCTGTCTGGCATGGGAAGCTGAAAACCATGGTTTGGCGTTAAGTCTTCCAACAGCGATGTTGGATGATAGACATCGCTGTTGAGCCAAGGTTGGGTTTCTAGAAACATCTGGAACAGCGATGTAGACTACCCTACATTGCTGTCCAACCTAAGCTAAAAAGAAATGCTTCTGACAGAAAGTTTTTGGACAGCGATGTTGACCCAGCAACAGCACTGTCTGGCCAAACTTTCCACCTTCAAAGTCAGACCTAAACAGCGATGTTCAAGTAATGAACATCGATGTAGGGACCTGACCGTTGGAAGGAATTTAAGGCTAAAACTTTCCTTGTTTGGAAGTCAACAACCAAGAACAACGATGTAGGGGTATTGGACATCGCTGTTGGCATGACCGTTGCTTCCCATTTTTTCAAAACCCAAGCCTAGAACAGCGATGTCCAAGCCTAGGACAGCGCTGTCTCGCTGATTTTCAGCAGATCCAATTTCAATCAAATCCCACAAATCAAGCCAATCACCCCTTAAATGTTTTGATCCGTTGGAGCCTATTTTGGCACTATAAAATGGGGTGTTTGGGTCTGTTTTACATATCACATTACTTCACAACTCCTACTCTTTCATTGCAAATCATTCAACCTTTATTCATAGCTTTTTGAGAGCCATTTTTGTGAAGCTTGTGGTCTGTCTTGAGCGTTCTTAGTTACTCATTATCCACTCTAAAGGAGAGTATTGTTCTTGAGTGTTTTTAGTGTTCTTAGACACTTGACAAGAGAAAATATTTCTCTTGTTGTTCGAAGGAAAGGTTGTTTCCTTTGAAGGTTCATTGAGGTTCGTGTGACTCGAACTCTCAAGTTGTACGGGTTTGTTAAGCACCGTTAAGCTTACTGAGATAGTAGTGTAGCTCGAGAGAGTCTCTCGGGAGGCTGGATTAGCCACAAGTTGTGGTGAACCAGGGTAAATTCGGTGTGCCTCTTGCTCTTCTCTTTACTTCTCTTCTATTTATTTTTAATTTCTGCGATTTCTTGATCAAACGCTATTCACCCCCCCTCTAGCATTGGTCTATTATTCTAACAATTGGTATCATAGCCTAACTCGCGTCCAAACTTAACCATTTGAGAGTAAAGCGATCATGGGTTCTTCTTCTAAAAAAATACAATCATATTAAAAGAAAGAAGATTCTAGGAGTCGGCGTCGGCGTCCTCGTCGTCATCCTCGTCGTCCTCGGCGTCCATGGGATTGCCGTCGACCGCATCTTCAAAGTCGGCCTTGTTGGGGGAGGAGGACGGAGCGTAGGAGTCGTCGTCCTCATCCTCGCCTTCAAAGTTTTGGCCGAGAATGGTGCTGTCGAAAGGTGGCGGAACGTAGTTGATGCCACGGAAGTATGCCATCATGTCGTGGTGTTGGCGTTGCAATGTCCAGTCCATCCGCTCGATTGACTGCCCCATGCCATCCACTGTGAGGGTTAGCCGATTCAGGGTATCGGCTATGGATTGCAAAAAGGCCTTGGCGGGAGCGGGGGCTGGTGCACGACTTGGGCCTACGCCGTCTCTGTTTCCAAACTTTTTCCGGAAGGTGCTGTCGGCGATCATCCAAAGCTTCGTCATCTTCGTGTCTGGCCTGGCGATGTGGATATCGGCAGAGACGATGATGTCCATGATGAGGAAGGCGTACGGCAAGCTCCGCTCGGTGGCGAGTGAAGCGCAATCCGCCATGTGTATCATGACAAATTTTGCCCAATTGATGGAGGCACCGTGGATGATTGCATGAATCCCCTTCAAATCCTCGTTGAAGAGCGAGGTATGGCTGCTGTCCCGGGGGCGAAGAATCCGGGTGATGATGTAGAGGAGGAGGCGCTTGTCCGGTGGGGCTGAGTGAATCGTCGGCGCGCCGCTGTGGCGGATCAAGTTGGTGATCCCAAGCTCACGAATGACGACCGCCTCGTTGTTGAGGATCCAATCGTCGCCACCATATGTCGCGATGTCGTCACCGCGGATGGGCAGCCCTGCGACCCGAGCAAAGGTAGGCAAATCAATCTCTATGTCGTAGAGATTGATGCTGCTGCGGATGGTGTCCCCGTCACGGCGGAGATTGGAGTAGAAGGCCCGGACAAAGGCAGGATTGTAGGACTGACGGCTCCTGGAGACGAACGACCACAGACCCGACGCTTGAAGCTAATTGTCGAGGTCGTGGTACCCCTTTTGTTGAGGGTATAACTCGGGCAGCACCCTGGGCGGAGAAATAGGACGCTTGGCAAAGTGCGTGAGGAACCGGGTGAGTTCCTCCTCCGACCCGAACTCCAAGAAGGATCCATCGAGATAGGGGAATGGTTTAGGCGCAGAGCTTGAGGCTTCGACGGTGCTTTTCTTCTTGGAAGCCTTCGTCTTCTTCCCTCCGGCCATAGTGGAGATGCTTTTGAAGAAAGAGAGATGAACTATGTAGATTTGGATGAAGGAATGAAAGTATGATGTTAATGGTGTATTAGAATGAACAAATATGATGGAAATATATAGGGAATGGAGGATTTGGCCGTTTGGATTCAAAAATATGGCTGTTGGGCAATTAATGTGGTGCCCAACGGCTCTGAATTTTTGAAATGCACCAGCCTTCCCAGCGATGGGAGGATCTTCCCATCGATGGGAAGGTGGCTTCTGGAAATTGACGAAGAAAAGAACATGGCCTTCCCAGCGATGTTAAGATTCTCCCATCGATGGGGAGGTGGGTTCTGGAAACCGATAAAAAATCTTTAAAAAAATAGTGTCAAACACCCAGCGATGGGAGGAAGTACCCATCGATGGGTGGGGAGGTTCTGAATTTTTTTTTAAAACACAAGTCATTCACCCAGCGATGGGATAAAATACCCATCGATGGGTAAAGGGTTTCTGGAAATCCGTTAAGAAATTTTAAAAAAATAGAGTCAAACACCCATCGATGGGAGAAAGTACCCATCGATGGGAAGAGGGGTTCTGAAAAAAAATGAAGACTTCCCTCCCAGCGATGGTATAACCCACCCATCGTTGGTTCCCCCTGACTTCCGGGTTCCTTCACCTCGAACCATCCCTGCAAAAAAGAGTTAGAAAACCCTCTGACGCTCAAGTTAGTAAACGTTCAAACAAAGAGTGATAAAATGCACAAATTAGATCATCGTGGAGTCAAGGATTCCGAGTTCACTACGAATGCGGAAGAACGACTCTTTCTCTAAAGGTTTTGTGAAAATGTCGGCTAATTGGTTGTGTGTTTCAACAAACTCAATTTCGACATCACCTTTGAGAACATGATCTCTAATGAAATGGTGCCTAATGTCAATGTGTTTCGTCCTTGAATGAAGAACGGGGTTCTTCGTCAAGCTTATGGCGCTAGTATTATCACAACGAAGTGGAACGTGACTGATACTAAGGCCATAGTCCACGAGTTGTTGCTTCATCCAAAGGATTTGAGCACAACAACTACCGGAGGCAACGTATTCCGCTTCGGTTGTGGATAACGCAACACTGACTTGTTTCTTACTAAACCATGAAACTAAGGAGCTACCAAGTAAGTGGCAAGTCCCACTCGTACTTTTACGGTCCAATTTGCAACCGGCAAAGTCCGAGTCGGAATAACCAACGAGATGACACGAAGAGCCTTTTGGATACCACAGTCCAACGTTAACCGTGCCAACAAGGTATTTCATGATCCGTTTCACCGCTGTTAAGTGCGATTCCTTCGGACATGATTGATACCTTGCGCAAAGGCATACGCTAAACATGATATCCGGCCTACTAGCGGTAAGATAGAGAAGGGATCCGATCATACCTCGATACTTTTTGACTTCTACTTCCTTACCTTTCTCGTCTTTGTCTAGATGGTCGGACGTGCTCATCGGGGTCGCCATGGCTTTGGCGTTGTCCATTTCAAACCGTTTTAGGAGCTCCTTGCAATATTTAGTTTGGCAAATGAAAGTGCCATCTTTCATTTGCTTGACTTGGAGTCCCAAAAATAACGTGAGCTCGCCCATCATTGACATTTCGAACTCGCTTGTCATTAACTTTGAGAATTCCTTGCACAAAGACTCGTTAGTAGCACCGAATATGATATCGTCTACATAGACTTGAACCAAAAGGATGTTATTGTTTTTACTCTTGATAAAAAGTGTAGTGTCAACCTTTCCCCTATGGAACCCACTGTCCAAAAGAAATCTACTCAAGCGTTCGTACCAAGCACGAGGTGCTTGTTTAAGACCGTAGAGCGCTTTCTTGAGTTTGAAGACGTGGTGGGATACTCAAAGTCTTCAAACCCTGGGGGCTGGTCGACGTACACTTCCTCTTGAATAAAACCATTGAGGAAGGCACTCTTAACATCCATTTGATAAAGTTTAAAATCCATAGACGAAGCAAAAGCAAGAAGTAAACGAATAGCTTCTAAACGTGCTACGGGTGCATAAGTTTCTTCGAAATCAATGCCTTCTTCTTGATTGTAGCCTTTAGCTACGAGCCTAGCTTTGTTTCTAGTGATTATTCCATTTTCATCAAGTTTGTTACGGAACACCCATTTCGTACCAATAATCGTACGATCATCGGGCCTTGGCACCAATTCCCAAACGTCATTCCGTTTGAATTGGTTTAGCTCCTCTTGCATGGCCAAGGTCCAATGTTCATCGTTTATTGCTTCGGAAATGGTTGTAGGTTCAGTTTGAGAAACAAAAGCCATGTGTCCTACGGTGTCCCTAAGTGAGTTACGAGTACTTACCCCGCGGTTGATGCTACCGATTACCTGGTCAAGCGGATGGTTCTTGTTCGTTCTCCATGCAATGGGAAGCTCGGTTGCTTCTTCTTCGTGTTCCTCTTGTTCTTCTTCTTCCTCTTGATTTTCTTCTTCACCTTGGTTAGTCGCTTGAGGTATCTCCCCAATTTGCGGCTGCGTGTTGGTGTATATTCCCGTGTTCTCTTCATCGTCTTTGACGTGTATTCTCTCTAATGAATCTGCAAGATCATCACAAATATCCTTTCTCGCCAAGCGAGGATTATCTTCGGAAAATACAACGTGAGGGGACTCCTCAATGGTCAAGGTTCGTTTATTAAAGACTCTATAGGCCTTGCTACGAAGTGAATAACCCAGAAAAATTCCTTCATCCGACTTGGCATCAAATTTGCCTAAGTTGTCTTTGCCATTGTTCTGAATAAAACATTTGCAGCCGAAGACTCGAAGATAGGAAAGGTTTGGCTTTCTCCCTTTGTATAGTTCATAAGGGGTTTTCATGAGTATCGGTCGAATGACGGCTCGGTTTAACACGTAGCTTGCGGTACTCACGGCATCCGCCCAAAAATACTTAGGGATTTTTGCCTCATTGATCATAGTTCTAGCCATCTCTTCGAGACATCTATTTTTACGTTCCACCACTCCATTTTGTTGTGGTGTACGTGGGGCTGAGAAATTATGATCAATGCCAAGTTCGTCACATAAATCTGAGAATAGATTTTGTTCGAACTCTCCCCCATGATCGCTTCTTATGGCTACTATGGTTGTTTCTTTTTCATTTTGAACTTTCTTTAGAAAATTTTTGAAAACGTGAAATGCCTCACTTTTGTGAGTTAGAAACAAGGTCCCTGTAAACCTAGAGTAGTTATCGACAATCACAAACGCAAAGTAATTACCACCAAAACTTTTCGTTCTAGAAGGACCAAAGAGATCCATGTGCAAAAGTTGAAGCGGTCTAGACGTTGAAACAACGTTCTTAGACTTAAACGAATCCCGAACTTGCTTCCCCTTTTGACATGCATCACATATGGTGTCTTTTTCAAACTTAAGTTTTGGAATGCCAATTACTAAGTCTTGTGAAACCAATTTATTCAAGAGGTTCATGTTCATATGAGCTACCCTTCGGTGCCATAACCAAGTGTCTTCCTCTTTACTCATGAGGCACTTCGCAAAGCCGGAAGGAGATTTGTCTAAGTTAACCATATATATGTTATCGATTCTATCACCACGTAGAATGACCTTATTGTCACTAAGGCGTTCTACGGTGCATGATTTTGAATCGAAGGTCACACGGTTTCCCTTGTCACATAATTGACTTATGCTCAAGAGATTGTGTTTAAGACCTTTAACAAGCAAGACATTATCTATAGAGGAGTCTTCGGACTTACCTACTGAACCAACGCCGATAATTTTTCCTTTGCTATTATCTCCAAAGACTACGTTTCCTCCTTTAGCGGGTTTGATTTGTAGGAACTTGGATGCATCTCCAGTCATGTGCTTGGAGCATCCGCTATCAAGGTACCAAAGTACACTTGACGCCTTCAAGCACACCTACAAAAATGATTTAATAAGATTTAGGTACCCAAGTCTTTTTGGGTCCTTGAGTGTTAGGTGCAAAGTGGTAGTGTGATTCATTTTGTGCCCAATGCCTATGCCTAGTAAAGCAAACGAGAGCTATATGTCCTACCCTATTGCAATAGTGACAAACTACGTTTGGGTTGTGCATCCTCCTAGGTTGATAATAGTTGCTAGGGGGCCTAACCATATTCATCCTATTTTGAGAAAATATTGGTTTTTGAAAATTCTCTCTTCTAGGTGTCCTAGCATTATTTTGTCTATTTGAAAAATTATTTTTATGCACAAATTCATTTTGATAGTTTTTCCTAGGTTGTCTAATATGCACATTTTCGTTCCTAGGTTTTTGTCTAGGTTGTCTAGTGTCCTTAGGTTGACTAGATTTTCTATTATCCTGATTTTTAACTTTCTTACGTTGAGCCTTAGGAGGTTGTCTAGGTGTTTGCTCAACGTTTTTATCCTTAGATTCATTTTTATCAAAACCTAATCCTTCCTTAAAAAAATGCATAGTGTCTAGGAGTAAATTAAGATCTTTGTGTGGTGTATTAAACTTCTTAACCGTACTCTCAAGTTTTGCAACCTTTTCTTTTAAAGCTTTGCAAGATTCACATTCACTTGAAGAGATTTCCGGTTTGTCAGCGCTTCTTTTGCCATAAAATTTATTTTCTTGTTTCAACTTTTCATTATCTTTTTCCAGTTTTTCAAAATCATTTTCAAGAGTTGAAAGACATTTCTTTAATGATTTGTTGGTTTTAGAAGCGCTAACAAATTCATCATAAAGCTCTCAAAGAGCTTCTTGCATCTCTTCAAAAGTGTAAGAGTCGGAGGAAGTGATACATACCTCTTGTATTTCGTCGGCGTGGTCTTGTGTGCCATGAGACAGAGGTTGGCGGCTTCTTCCTCTTCTTGGTCAGTTGACTCGTCGCCGGAGTCGCCACCCCATGAGATATAGGCACATTGCTTTTTGAAGCCAGGTTTGTCCTTGCCGCTTTTGCCTTTTGGACACCTCGGCTTGATGTGGCCTATCTCGCCACAGCCATAGCACTTCGGGGGACCGTCGTGCTTTCTTCCTTTTCGTTCAAATTCCTTCTTCATGAATTTGTGGAATTTCTTGATGACGAGTCCGAACTCGTTGTCGTCATCGCTTGAGACTTCTTCTACGGTCTCCTTGGTTGCTTTGAGCGCTATTCCTTTCTTCTTTTGTTCATCCAAAGACGGGGTTAGAATAGTAGATTAATAAGTTTTGAGGTTACCTCTTAGCCCGTCGATAGTGACGTTGGAGACTCCGATGGATTCGTAGATTGCGTCAGCCTTTGATCTCCATTCGGGTGTGAGACTCCGCAGGATTTTCCTCACGAGATCCTTGTTGGCGTAAGTCTTTTTGAGAGCATGAAGGTCGTTGATGATCTTTGAGAACCGATCGAACATGTCATCGATCTTTTCGCCTTCCTTCATCCTAAACATTTCGTACTCCTGCGTTAGGAAGTCAATTTTGGCTTCCCGAACTTGGTCCGTACCTTCATATGTGACCTCCAGCTTGTCCCACATTTCTTTAGCGGTGGTGCAGCAAGAGATCTTGCGATAATCATCGGGGTTGACCGCGCAGTACAGCATGTTGATTGCCTTGGCGTAGTTTTGCACCTTTTTGATGTCTTTGGCATCAAATTCGTCCTCGGTCTTTGGGACGAGTTTTTCACCGACCTTCTTTATTGGCGTTTCTTCACCGTTTTTGATGACCAACCACAACTGGAAGTTGGTTGAGCGGATATAAATTCTCATCCGCTCTTTCCAATATGTGTAGTTGGTGCCATCAAAAAGCGGTGGCCTAGAGGTTGATTGACCTTCTCCAATTCCTGCATAAAGATTTCTAGAAGAAGAACTCATGATCGCTTTACTCTCAAACGGTTAGGTTTGGACGCGAGTTAGGCTCTGATACCAATTGTTAGAATAATAGACCAACGCTAGAGGGGGGGTGAATAGCGTTTGATTGTAGAAATCGCAGGAATTAAAAAATTTAAAAGAGATGTAAAGAGAAGAGTAAGAGGCACACCGATTTTACCCTGGTTCACCACAACTTGTGTTGATGTTGGACCAAGGTTTTAACAGCGATGGGTAGAACTTCCCATCGCTGTTTGGCATGGTTCTGGAACTTGGTTGGGTTAAAGGACAGCTTACCCATCGATGGGTAGTTTTTCCCATCGCTGGGTAGGTGGTTAGTCAAAAACCCATGGTTTTTGCCTTAACCGCAGCCTAGCCAACCGATGCAAAAACCGACCGAAAAATCCAAAGTTCTCCAAAATAAAAACCAAGTGTTTAAAACACTTATTTGATGTATTTGGATAAGAAATCAAGTGAGACATTTTAAAAGCCACGTCATTTGGGTAAAAACCACGGCTAGCCTAGTTTATGCCGTTTTACGTGGTTTTTGCCAAACGACCAAAACCGAAAGGTGGTTTTTAAGATGTTTTTGTTGGAGAACTGTTTAAACATGACAAAAAGTAAAAAGCAATCATAAAATGTTGAAAACCAATAAAAAACCAACACCGAAAACCGAATGCCGAACGCAGGTTTCTGAAAGCCGAACGCCGGATGGCTTGGTTTTTGGTTTGGGCGAACACCAAGTGTTTTTTAATGTCTTGAACAAGTTTGAAAAACATTTTTATGATATTATAAATGCAAAAATAGATTTTATCCTAAAGAGCCAAGGCGTGAGGTTTGGGTCGGTCTTGATCACAATTGTGACCGACTCAACAATACTAAGACTACGGTCTTCGTTCTTGGTCTTCTTTTAGCTCTTGTTCTTATCTTCGTTCTTCGCCTTGTATATTCAATGACTTGTCTCGTTCTCGGCGGTTTGGCATTATCAAAACCTGTCATAAAGACGAACACGGCTTTAGTACAAAAACGTGACAAACCCGTGTTTCAACAGAAATTTGTATGCAGGAATAGGTGAAGGGCAATCAACCACACGGCCACCTCTTTTTGATGGAACCAACTATACATATTGGAAAGAACGAATGAGAATCTATATTCGTTCCACGAACTTCCAATTATGGTTGGTTATCAAAAACGGGGAAGAGGTGCCGATGAAGAAAGTCGAGGACAAATTGATCCCCAAGACCGAAGATGAATTTGATGCCGAGGACATCAAAAAGGTCTAGAATTATGCAAAGGCAATAAACATGCTTTATTGTGCCGTAAATCCGGATGACTACCGCAAAATCTCTTGCTGCTCAACCGCCAAGGAGATGTGGGATAAACTTGAGGTGACGTACGAAGGAACGGACCAAGTACGTGAAGCCAAGATCGACTTCCTCACCCAAGAGTATGAGATGTTTAAAATGAAGGAGCACGAAAATATCGACGACATGTTCGACCAATTCTACAAGATAATCAACGATCTTCATGAATTGAAGAAGACTTACACCGACAGGGATCTTGTGCGAAAGATCCTACGGAGCTTGACATCCGAATGGCGATCCAAGGCCGATGCCATCTATGAATCAATCGGCACATCAAATGTCACCATCGACGGTCTAAGAGGTAATCTAAAAACTTATGAATCTACTATTCTTAACCCGTCTTTGAATGACCAAAGGAAAGGCATCTCACCTATAATGAAACACACAACATATTTGGTGCTAACGAAAAGAAATCCTTTACAAAAGGATATTCGTATCATAAACCATCTCCACAGGCTAATGCACAAAAGAAACCTTACTATTTCTTCTACTTTGACGAAAAGAAGAAAGTCCACATTCCGTTACCGGAACCGACACAAATCACACCGAGATATCGGCATTCCGTTCAGGTAGACTGGAACCCGCCAACCACGGGACGATGGGTTGGCCAAGGTAACCCCTAAATTATCATCAAACCGAGAGTGTGTGTGTGTGGAAATAAACTTTCGGTGTGTGTGGATAATAAAAACCAATTAACCTCCAAGGACCCATAAAATATTTTGGGTACCAAAGTGTTACTTTGCAGGAACCCCGTTCATGAAATCAGGGGGAACCATGCCTACAGCGCTGTCCAAGAGGCTCCATAGCGCTGTTGAGAGAAACACCGTCAACCAGCTTGAGCCAACAGCGCTGTACATCACACCAACAGCGCTGTCCCAGGGAGTTCCCTTTACCTTTGCTTTCCAGAAACTTTTTAAACATCGATGTCTCTTTTCAAAACACCTTGTTTTCAACCAAAACCAGAAACTCTTCAAACAACGATGTCCTTCTATTCAACATTGCTGTCCATTTTTACAAATTTTTTTTATCGTAAAACAGCGATGTAGAGAAACCCAACAGCGTTGGTCTAATGGGTGCCAACCCTTACACATTTCCAGAAACTTTGGGAACATCGCTGTAGGATACCCAACATCGCTGTCCATTTGACACTTATTTTTAAAACTTGACGCACAACAGCGCTGTCTAGAGGCTCAACAGCGCTGTCCCAACAGCGATGTAGCCTCTGGAACATCGCTGTTCTGGATAAATATTTCAAAAACAAAATTCCGTTGGCAATTGCATTAATTACTCTAATAGCCATAATTTTGAAATTTCTGAACGTTGGGAACTCATCTCCCTATATATTTTGGTCTCCTCTCTTCACTTTTACACATACAAACACAATTTCCTTCAATATCTTTGCATATTTCATCTTCTCTACTCTTTTCTCTTGAGATCTCTTCACCATGGGCAAAGAGAAGAGCAGGGCTGCCACCTCCGGGAAAACAAAGTCCAAATCCCGAGCACCGTCCACAAACTCCGAGGAGCACCTCTACTACGGCGACGAATCGTATCTCTGGTTCGATTCCGAGGAGGAGCGCACCCGTTTCCTCACTTTTTTCTCTAAACGGGTTGTGGCTCCCCCACGGATCGTCCCGGAGCGCTTCTCGGAGTTGCAGGGCTACGATGATCTTGACGCGTAGCTTCATCAAGTCGACCTTTGGCCGTTCGTCTCCCGGGCTCGGAAGGAGATCAACCCGGCGCTGATCCGAGCCTTCTACTCCAACCTCTAGCGTGAGGGCGACGTGCTCTACTCTCTTGTCAAGAGCACGCCGATAGAGCTTTCCGTTGAGCAGCTTGGGCGCATCGCCGGCCTCCCCTACCAAGGCGACGACGTCTCCCACTATGGCGGAGAGGACTGGGTGCTCAACAACGAGGGCCTTATCCTCAACGAGCTTGGAATCACCGAGCTCATCCACCATGCCTCGGGCCACCCCACCATCCACTCCGCGACCCCCGAGAGCCGGCTCCTTCTCTACATCGTGTCCCGAATCATCAAGCCCCGGAAGCATGGGAACACGATCATGTCCGGTGAGGACCTCAAGCTTCTCCATGCGATCATGCACACGGCCTAGATCAATTGGGCAAAGTTTGTCATGATCAACATGTCGGTCGCCGCGTCCACCGACCACGATCACCTCCTCTTGTACCCGTTTGTGGTGATGGACATCCTTGAACGATTCAAGGTAACCACCACTGTTGGCCCGCTCACAAAGGCCACGAAGCTTTGGACGATCAGCACCCAAACCTTCACCAAGCGGTCGGACAACGCCACGCCTGCCACTGCCGCGCCACACCGCACTGCCACTACCACTGGCCCAGCCGAACCCCAGGCCCAGGCCAACCTTGCCTCCATCGCCGACTCCCTCAACCGGCTTCACTTCAAAGTTGACGCGATGGATGGCTACCTAGAGCGGCTAGACAAGGCTGTCCAACGCCAAGGGTACGCCATGAACGCGTACTTCCAACGCGTTAACTACGTCCCCCAACCGTACCATGGCACGTTCTTTGGGCAAGTGTACGGTGACGAGGACGAAGACGATGCCTCCTACGCCCTGTCAAGCTCCCCAGACGAAGATGAGTTCGACGATGCCATCGATGGGGATGAGATGGACGTCGACGACGAGGAGGAGGAAACCGAAGACAAAGACTAGGACACCCCTAGAATTTATATCTCTTTTTTATTATTGTCCTGTTTTTCCTTAATCGCTTCCGTTGTACTCCGCTATTTCCCAATTTAATAAATAAAATCATCTTTTATCTTTTTGTTAATGTCAAAAGGGGGAAGTAAAGGGTTATGCATACACTAAGGGGGAACGTCTCTAAAAATGGGATCGTTTGATTTTAAATATGACTACTCATTTTTTTTAAAGCACAAATTAAGGGGGAACTTTTTCACACGTTTCAAAATCAAATATCCCTTAGTATGCATATCCCCGTCTTGTTTGCCATTATCAAAAAGGGGGAAATTGTTGGAACACGGGTGTACGCCTATGTCATACTAAACCGTGTTCGTTTTATGACAGGTTTTGATAATGCCAAACCGCCGTGACAATAACAAGGTTAAAGTGAGCAAAACAAAGGCAAAGGAACATGGCATGATGATTTGAGAACCAAGAACCAAGAATCAAGAACGAAGACTTAGAATTGTATTTAGTCGGTCTTAATGTGATCAAGACCGGCGCAAACTTTCAAAACTTGGCTCTCTAGGCTCACTTCATCAAAATACTTTTTGCATTTTCAAAAATGTTTTCCTAAGTTTTAAACATGCCTAAAAACACTTGAAGTTCGCCCAAACCAAAAACCAAGCCATCCGGCGTTTGGTCTTCAGAAACCGGCGTTCGGCCTTCGGTTATCGGCGTTGGTTTTTGGTGTCCGAACCAACCAAGTGGTTTTTAACTTTTAATGATTGGTTTTTACTTCTGGGAATATTTAAATAGTTCTCCAACAAAAACGCTTCAAAAACCACCTTTCGTTTTTGGTCACTTAGTGAAAACCATGCGAAACGGCGCAAACTTGGCTAGCCGTGATTTTCTACTAAATGGCGTGGTTTTCAAGATGTTTCACTTGATTTCTTAGCAAAATGCATTAAACAAAATGTTTTTAATACTTGGTTTCTATTTTGGAGAACTTACATTTTTGACATCGGCTAACGGCATGACTAAACCAACCATGGGTCTGGCTAAACCAGCCCAACAGCGATGTTGGTGTAACCAACAGCGCTGTCTGGCATGCGAAGCTGAAAACCATGGTTTGGCGTTAAGTCATCCAACAAAGATGTTGGTTGTTAGACATCGCTGTTGAGCCAAGGTTGGGTTTCTAGAAACATCTGGAATAACGATGTAGACTACCCTACATCGCTGCCCAACCTAAGCCAAAAAGAAATGCTTTTTTGGACAGCAATGTTGACCCAGCAACAGCGCTGTCAGGCCAAACTTTCCACCTTCAAAGTCAGACCTAAACAGCGATGTTCAAGTAATGAACATCGATGTAGGGACCTGACCGTTGGAAGGAATTTAAGGCTAAAACTTTCCTTGTTTGGAAGTCAACAGCCTAGAACAGCGATGTAGGGGTATTTGACATCGCTGTTGTCATGACCGTTGCTTCCCATTTTTTCAAAACCCAAGCCTAGAACAGCGATTTCCAAGCCTAGGACAGCGCTGTCTCGCTGATTTTCAGCAGATCCAATTTCAATCAAATCCCACAAATCAAGCCAATCACCCCTTAAATGTTTTGATCCGTTGGAGCCTATTTTGGCACTATAAAATGGGGTGTTTGGGTCTGTTTTACATATCACATTACTTCACAACTCCTACTCTTTCATTGCAAATCATTCATCCTTTATTCATAGCTTTTTGAGAGCCATTTTTGTGAAGCTTGTGGTGTGTCTTGAGCGTTCTTAGTTACTCATTATCCACTCTAAAGGAGAGTATTGTTCTTGAGTGTTTTTAGTGTTCTTAGACACTTGACAAGAGAAAATATATCTCTTGTTGTTTGAAGGAAGGGTTGTTTCCTTCGAAAGTTCGTTGAGGTTCGTGTGACTCAAACTCTCAAGTTGCACGGGTTTGTTAAGCACTGTTAAGCTTAACGAGATAGTAGTGTAGCTCGAGAGAGTGTCTCGGGAGGCTGGATTAGCCACAAGTTGTGGTGAACCAGGGTAAATTCGGTGTGCCTCTTACTCTTCTCTTTACTTCTCTTCTATTTATTTTTAATTTTTGCGATTTCTTGATCAAACGCTATTCACCCCCCCTCTAGCGTTGGTCTATTATTCTAACAGAACGGTAGGGGGGTCCCGTGCTTACGGTAGCTAGGTACCTTCTCAGGCCAAAACTCTCTGGCGGTACCTATCCTCTTACGGTACCCCTTATGGTAGAGGGGTCCCGTCCAGACGGTAGGGGGGTCCCGTGCTTACGGTACCTAGGTACCTAGTGACCATTTTGACAATTTTTTCATTTTTGTCCAAATCGTTTCAAATTTTATTTAAAACCTTTTGGATGTTTGAAAATGATTATAAAAGGGTTTTAAACATATTTTGTGAGTGTTTTTGAGCTTGTGAATATAGGTATATAAAATCATATCCTTACATCGATTTCTACCTATATTCTACGCTAGTTTAGTGTTTCGACTTCATTCTTGAGAACCGAATCTTAATGGATTCTTGTTGTACCTGAAACACTTAAACAAACATTAAACTCTTATATTGTTTGTTAGCATCAAAACACGAGGCTTAGCAAACCAAGGCTAACAAAGAACTCATAAAACGGTTCGAAATGGAAAACTCCAAAGCCATGGCGACCCCGATGAGCACATCCGACCATCTTGACAAAGATGAAAAAGGTAAGGAAGTAGAGGTCAAAAAGTATCGAGGTATGATCGGATCCCTTCTTTATCTAACCGCTAGTAGGCCGGATATCATGTTTAGCGTATGCCTTTGCACAAGGTGTCAACGTGTCTGAAGGAATCGCACTTAACGGCGGTGAAACGGATCATGAAATACCTTGTTGGCACAGTTAACGTGTTGGGAAACGAGGCTTGGATAACGCAGCGGAAAACAAAAATTTATAGTCCAAAACTCGATTCCACCCAAGAACAACTTACGTAAATTACTAGCTATAGTAAGAAATTTACCTTAACGGTGAAAAACGAAGAACGAAGAAACGGTCGGGGATGGTTTTGAGGAGATGAACGTAGCGCCAAACGTATGAAGCCTCCAACGTATCCACACGAACTTGCTCCGGAGTCCTAGATTAAACTTGTGCTAGCAAGTTTAATATAGGATAGTAAAACTATAATAATACTACTTTGGGAGTAATAAATATATAGTAAAATATTTATCTTATAAATATTTCTTTATAATATTTTGTGTATATTTCTAACACTTTAGAAAAATAACTTGGAACACAAAATAATATATTTTTCTCCTTTCTCTCTCTATGGCCGAAAATCACTCATCAAATGGGGAGGGATTTTTTCTCATTTTATAACATAATACATTAAGGAATTTCTAGGAATTTGCTTAGGGACAAAACAAAATAAGATTAGTGTAATGTCCCCAACCACCACAACAAGACAAATATCCTTTTGTTAATCAAATATTTGATTATAAAATCAAATATATTATTAGGTAAAAAATCAAATTATGTTTTGTATTTTTCCCAATGTATTTTCGGCCATCTCACATTAAAATACATTACATTTTATTTTTACATCAATAATTATCATATAATTAAAATGATGAAAATAAAAATAATATATATATATATATATATATCGGCGCTACATATATATATATGATAAAATTTGTTTTGTCAAAATATAATTATCATATAATTAAAATGACACAAACAAAATATAATTTTAAATTACATATGTATTTTCGAAATACATATATATAAAATTATCACAACTATATATTTAATATTACTCCCACTAATGTAGTATACTACTCCCTTACAAGTCCTAAGTATAACACCCTAATCCGTCCAGGTCTGCAGCCCCATTCGGACTAAAGTATAAACTTGGTATTCGTAAACATTCAAAATATTTCAAACAATTAAAACTTTATTTCATAATAATTAATTCAAAATAGTAACGGAGTAATTTAATGTTGCGGAAGCTTAATAAAACATAATACAAACATAATTAATTTATGTCTTTTCAACAGTAATTTAAATCCAAAACACACATCCGTCCGACCTCCTCGTCCCATCTGCCTCCAGGAAATCATTTCTTCATTCTTTTTGTTTACCTGCGTGTAGCAAATAAAACATACTACACGCTCAGCGTTTAAGCTGAGTAAGCATATCTAATGCGTCGAACATCCATATAAACTGAATCTAAATTCATAATCAAACCCATTTGATATCATGCACATAATGTTCAGTTCAGGTACTCAATAATCATAAGTCAATATTCAACATTCATTATATTATTTTCACATTTTATCCGTCATTCATAATAACCACAATACTCAATTCAATATTTATTCATATTCAATATTCAACAGTATCCTTATACTATTCTTAGTCTAAGGCCAATCACTTTAATATTTGTCAACCCTTAAATTAATTCTAGTTTAAGTTATTAAACTATATTCCAATATAAAGTACTCCTAAATAATCCTTAAGCTAGGCTTAGTTTAAGATAAAAGGGTTTTGAACATCTTAAACTTACCTTCACTTAAGGCCAACCAGAAACCGACAGCGTAGTGTTCACTGTTGGGTGGGTGGTACCCCAAACGAGTAGGTACTCAAATTTGGTTCTTGGATCCCGTACGTACGTTTTAACCCTAGCCACCGGGGTTCATACCCGCAAGGCTTAACTTAAATAGGTATATCTTAGAGGTCTTCTAGATACCTTTCAAATCGATATTAATATGGGTATATCTTAGAGGTCTTCTAGATACCCTTAACAATATATTATTTTCATATTCATCAATATATTCATTATAATTTAATCATTCACAATTATCATTTTTAATCAGAATATTTATTAAGATTTATTCATCATAATCATCAATCAATAATCATTACCATAATCATTAATTAACATAATATTCAATAACAATTAGCGGCCTAGCTTCGGGTGTTAACACCCTAACTTACTGTAACGCCCCAAAAAAATAGGCCTATCAGAATTAATTAATTGATAATTAATTAATTACTGAGAAGGACCCAAAAATATGTGAATTATAAAGTTTGTCAATAAATAATAAAAATTATATCGTTATGTAGAGTTTGACTGTCTGACCGCAACGGTTCAATCGGATTTTAATTCGGAGAAAGTTGGACCAAAAAGTGTACCCCGACTGGGACCAAAATTAGTCCCAATCAGGGACTTGCGTTTAAAACCCGTAGAAGATCGCCGTTTGCTCCGGAGTCCTAGATTAAACTTGTGCTAGCAAGTTTAATATAGGATAGTAAAACTATAATAATACTACTTTGGGAGTAATAAATATATAGTAAAATATTTATCTTATAAATATTTCTTTATAATATTTTGTGTATATTTCTAACACTTTAGAAAAATAACTTGGAACACAAAATAATATATTTTTCTCCTTTCTCTCTCTATGGCCGAAAATCACTCATCAAATGGGGAGGGATTTTTTCTCATTTTATAACATAATACATTAAGGAATTTCTAGGAATTTGCTTAGGGACAAAACAAAATAAGATTAGTGTAATGTCCCCAACCACCACAACAAGACAAATATCCTTTTGTTAATCAAATATTTGATTATAAAATCAAATATATTATTAGGTAAAAAATCAAATTATGTTTTGTATTTTTCCCAATGTATTTTCGGCCATCTCACATTAAAATACATTACATTTTATTTTTACATCAATAATTATCATATAATTAAAATGATGAAAATAAAAATAATATATATATATATATATATATATCGGCGCTACATATATATATATATGATAAAAATTTTTTTGTCAAAATATAATTATCATATAATTAAAATGACACAAACAAAATATAATTTTAAATTACATATGTATTTTCGAAATACATATATATAAAATTATCACAACTATATATTTAATATTACTCCCACTAATGTAGTATACTACTCCCTTACAAGTCCTAAGTGTGTGACCCTTTAGGTATCCATAACACTGGCAATGATATTAATATAAATTAATACCATAGATAATAAGCGGTATCTAGCAACACATTACTATCCCCAGATTATGAAAAAAGACGTTCATCTCATCAATACCTTCTATGACACAAGACGTTCTATAACTATTATCCTTCTGTCCTAAATGTCATGATTTAACACAAGGCATGGAATGTGTATCCTTGTACAGTTAAATCAACTGTTACTGAATCTCAAGTAGACTGGCAGGGATCAGATATTTATCAGTCTCTGGATAGCGACATATCTGGGCATGGCCATGCACTTTCCCAAGTCCTACTATTCAGTGGGCCCATTGACATTATACTTCTATACAGTAGAAGGGACAAATCCTGTATCTGTTATTCACATCTCTAAATACGCTTAGCGGCATACCCAACGCATAACTGTACGTCTACCAGTATTTCAGATAGCATTAGTTATGAATCAAAGCATACGGCCCCACATATCAGAGAATGTAATAACTTCAAGTCTGAGGATAGTTATAGCAAGGTCGATTTGAGAATACTGATAAACACATTACTGTAGATCCATGCAGTATTCTCAAGATGGGTCAATCCAGTCACATATTATCGATATAATATGCACCTACGTACAAATTAAGATATCACAATACCTATAGTCTATGAGACGCAACTATCTCATCTCGCACGTACTAGTCTTGATACGTTATGACGTCCGTATTATCATAAAGTGCGACTAGGGATATTCTAGACATAGCCTTCGTCAAGAAGTAACAGTCTCATAATCAGAACATCGTAGTCCTCATCTATGTTACTGAAGCGCTATCGTCTATGGACTGAAGCTATGTTATGTTACACGAGATATAAAACATACTTCAAGGCCTTTCATTCATGATAAAGTGTACAGTTACATAGGTATTTGATTGCCGCTAGGGCACCTAAATACAACAATCTCCCACTTGCCCTAAGGCCAATCAAGCATTTCTCGAATGCCCATGGACCACGTACGACTCTCGTGTTTAGGCTTTCCCAAAGCCTTCGTCAACGGATCTGCGATATTGTCATCTGTACCTATCTTGCAAATCTCAACGTCCCCACGTGCAATTATTTCTCGTATAATGTGATAACGTCTAACGATGTGTTTGGTCTTCTGGTGAGACCGAGGTTCTTTCGCTTGTGCAATTGCCCCATTGTTGTCGCAAAACAACGGTATAGGGTTCTTGATGCTAGGAACCACTCCAAGCTCAGTAATAAAATTCTTGAGCCACACACCTTCCTTGGCTGCCTCGGCTGCAGCCATGTACTCTGCTTCTGTAGTGGAATCAGCGGTAGTATCTTGCTTGTAACTCTTCCTGGTAACAGCTCCGCCATTCAAACAAAACACATACCCTGCCTGCGACTTGAAGTCGTCTCTATCAGTTTGGAAGCTGGCATCAGTATATCCAACAATACTGAGCTCTTCTTTTCCGCCATATACCAGGAAGGCATCCTTAGTCCTACGGAAGTACTTAAGGATGTTCTTCACAGCCGTCCAATGGCTTTCGCCAGGGTTGGACTGGTTTCTACTCGTGACACTCAGAGCAAAGGCGACATCAGGTCTCGTACATACCATCGCATACATTATGGATCCAATGGCCGACGCATAAGGAACATTTCTCATGCTTCTACTTCCTCCGGAGTGGAAGCACCCTGAGTCTTGGAAAGACTCGTGCCTTGGACCATAGGCAAACTTCCTCGTTTCGACTCAGACATGCTGAATCTAGCGAGGACCTTGTCTATGTATGTACTTTGACTGAGACCTAACAGCTTCCGTGATCTATCCCTATAGATCCTTATGCCAAGTGCATAACTGGCATCTCCCAAGTCCTTCATAGAGAAACTCTTACTCAACCACGTTTTGACGGTGGTTAAAGTAGGAATATCGTTTCCTATGAGCAGTATGTCATCAACATACAGAGCAAGGAAGACTACAGCACTCCCACTAACCTTCTTGTATACACAAGATTCATCCGAATTTCTTTCAAAACCAAAGCCGATGACAGTTTCGTGAAAGCGGATGTTCCAACTCCGTGAGGCTTGCTTCAATCCGTAGATTGATCGCTGCAACTTGCATACCTTGGTAGATTCTTCAGGAGTGCAAAACCCTTCAGGTTGTGTCATAAAGACATCCTCAAGGAGGTTTCCATTAAGGAAAGCTGTTTTGACGTCCATCTGCCAGATTTCGTAATCGTGGTATGCTGCGATAGCAAGTAAGATCCGAATGGATTTAATCATGACAACTGGAGAAAAAGTTTCGTCATAGTCGATACCATGTATTTGACGATATCCTTTTGCTACCAATCGTGCCTTGAAGGTTTGCACCTTACCATCCATGTCAGTCTTCTTTTTGAAGACCCATTTGCACCCAATGGGTTTGATCCCTTCGGGTGCATCAACCAAAGTCCATACTTGGTTGGTGTACATGGAATCCATTTCGGACTGCATGCCTTGACGCCATTCCTCAGCCTCGGGACAACTGATTGCCTCGAGGTAGGTCTCCGGCTCATCCTGGTCGATAAGCATTACGTCACCCTCAAAGGTTAGGAGGAATTGTTGGGGACTTGTCGTGTGGTCCAAAACAAATTAAAAATTTATAAAATATCCTTAGCTAACTCCCAAAATATAATCAAACAAAAACTATAGCTAGGGCAAGTAAGGGTCGATCCCACGGAGAAAGTTTGTACTTTTTAAAACCAATTTAGTATGCAAACACGTTGTCACTAAATAAAAATAAAAACTTTTAACTAAATAAATATAAAAACTTATAAATAACTTATATAAACAAAGAACTTATAATATAACTTATAAACAAAACAAATACCTAAGTATATAAAAGAATAAAAACTTATATTTATAACTTATAAATAAACACAAAGGGGGGGTTGAATAAAAAGTAAATATTTTTTGTTTTTATATTTTCTTATTTTTTTGGTTTTTTGATAAAATGAGGGAAACAATCTCAAAAGATAATCAACTTCTCCAATTAAGGTAACCCAAGAAACACCGCCAAGAACCCAAAACAAAATGAAAAAAAGAACAAACACAAATTGAACATTACACGTATAATAGGCACTTAGACAAAATATTACGTAACTTACGCACTTAAGAATAGAATAGAATTCAAAGGCTCGAGTTGATTCATATCCTTGACCACATATAGAGGATCGTCAACTCTCTATAAGGCCCAGAGTGAAAGATTCAAAGGCCTTTTGGATCACTTTGAACCCCCACTCACCTCAAGCGCTCAAACAATGATTCCAAAAGATGAAAAAGTTTATAAAAGAGCGAATCTTTCTTTCATTCTAACTCCCATGCACAAAGTATGCATGAAGAACATTTGATACACTTTAATAAACTTTAACGTCTAATGATGAAAATATTTTGCAGGTCTCCTTGAACAACTTAAGCATAAGAATTTTAATCTATTCACATAAGAAAAACATTACATATTTTCATTAAATCAAGAGTTGTTTATTGCGCTTAAACAATCCCAATTTTTATGAAAATAACAAACAAAAACACCAAGACATAAACAATCACTCTATAACGAATCTTAAGGAAAACGTTCAACTTATGTGGCTAAGAAGTTCATTTACCTTAAAATTTTACAAAACACAAGTCACAAAAGAGATTCACGTATGAATTCGAAAATCATTTAACTAAAATATGTAGCTAAATTAGCTTCAATGATAACCGAATTCGACATACCAACCTACTTATGAAATCAATTTATAATTCAACCGATTTAACATCAATTTGCGCAAAAATTGAAGAAACTAGTAAGAATTCATTCTCATTCATAAGGGATTTAATATAACATAAAAAACCCATAAAAGAACACCAACCATTTTGGAATTTTCGAAATTAACACAACAAGCAAAAAAAGTATAAATTTGAATTGAAACAACACTTTTACAAAGAAATGGAGAAAAAATTGAAGAAATAACATATAGGGTTACCAATTAGAGAAAGAAGATGAAGAAAACTTGAAGAAATTGGAGCTTGAAGGAACTGCCACACCTATCACCGCCGACCATCGTCGAACGCCGGCGAGCCGTGGTCGGCCGCCGTCTGCTCTCTTCTCCGGTGGCGTCAATTGCAGCGGCCAAAAGCCGCTGCACACTTTCCTGTTGGTGCGATGCCCTTCCCCCCTTTTCAATTGTGCAATTTGCCTTCAATTTATAGGATAGTAGGAGCAAGGAGCCTTTAATTTCTTCCCGTTGAGAATTGATTGTTGCGAATCAAACGGAAGAACATTGGAGCATCCGCGCTGGTTTATCGCGAAGAGGAAGAAGAAGTCGTAGACTTCAATTCTCCATTTTTTTCCTTTCTTGCGTAAATCTTAAGAGGAAGGCCTGGACTTCTTTATTTATTTGATGATGGGTTTGGGCTCTAGCCAAAATCAATATCTTCTTTCCAAACTTGAACTACATTTTTGGCCTTCTGCTATATTTTTCTCCAAAAAATAAGATATCTGATAATTTTGGGTTAGGGAAAAATAAAATGAAATAATATAATGTAAAAAAATGATTAAAAAAACTACTATTTTTGAAAGAAAATTAAAAGATTGTAAAAATGAGAATTAAAATAAAACTAAGCTAAACAACTAAAAATTAAACACTAAAAATATTAAAAATGCCTAAAATTGAATAAAAAGAACTAACCCAAAAACGACTTATCAAATACCCCCACACTTAAGAGTTGAACGTCCTCGTTCAAAAGACTAAACAAAACAAATTAATTTCTATCATCATCAAGAAGAACAAAATGCACTTTACACCCCCACACTTAAGACTTTATGCCCATAGCATTTAAAAAATAAAGTGAGCTAGAAATCCTACAAGGATGGAGAACTATGATGTGGATTTTTTTGGGTTCTAACAAATGCTCTAAAGCTGCTACAAAAAAGTTTCCTAGTGGAATCTTATGGTTTAGAATGGCTCAATAGCAGCGGTAGCAAGGTTCATCAATAAGCCTAAAAATATAAAAATCACTCAATTTTCTAAAAATAAAAGGCTCCTAAAACTAGTTTCTCTCTGTTTTTTTTCTTCAGATTTTAATATCACGCAATGGTTGATTAGGCAGCATCTAGATAATATGTGGATGGCTAGTTCTAGAAAACAAAATTCTATGGGATTCCTAGAAGGATTTCAAACATTTTAAGGGCCATTTTTATCAAGAAAGAGCATAAGACTCAATGCGGGTTTAAAAGGTATACACTTGCTATTTTTCAGAATAAAGCCCCAAGAAAAACAATGAGGTTTTTGGGTCAAGTTTGAAAACAATGCTCTAAATAAGAAGATTTGCAACTAAGAATGAAAATATTTGGACCCAAAACCTATTTTTTGAAGAAAAAATTTTTTTTGCCCCAAAATATGATTTCCCAAATAATAAGATAATCGTGAGAAACTCCCCCCCACACTTAAAATGTGCATAGTCCTCAATGCATCTATATGATATGCAAATAAACAACAATAATATAGCCAGGAGAATGAGCCAAGAGAGAAGGGGATTAGGGAATTCAACAAAAAAAAAAGTATACGCAGCATAATTTCATCACTCTCATCTGATTGTGCTCGACGGACCTAAAAATCTGCAAAGTGAAGGCTAAGACCAAGTATTTTAGCATTGAAGAACAAAAATTTAGATTTCAAATATATAGATTTTAAGCTTCAAATTTGGTTCTGGAAACCAATTCTTGTGCCTTTTTGCACTTTTCAAAACAAAATGCTGCATATGAGAAGGTTATTTATGTCATGCACGTGCAAAGCAGCTCATATGCATCTATTAAACATCATAATTCAGCACATATGCATCTGATGAACTCAAAAATCAGATTGAACACCAAGAAAAGATTGCAGATTTTTTCTATTTCAGCACCTATAAGCTATAAAAAGTGTAAAATTTTCATTTTGCACTCAAAAAATCAGCTTATAAGTCCAGAAATAACTTTTCAAAGTGCAGAATTTTTCCTTAGTATCCAAAAATCAGCTGTAAACAATGCATATATCTCAACTTTCAGCTTAAATATGTCCATATAATAGCACCCAACCCTTAAAGAACTGAAAACTCACAATAAAGCAACTAGTATGTGCTTGAAATTGCTGTTTTGGATCAGAATTTTGCACATTAATGATGCAGATTTTTACCATTGAAGCTCAAGAATCAGATTTGAGTTTGCAGGTTATTCACTTTTGCAAGCAAAATTATGACTTATAGTGCAGATTCTCATTGTGAAAACTGTTTGTGCAGATTTTTACTCCAAAGGGCATGCTTCTACCTGACTTAATAGATCTTGAATATACACTCAAATAAATAGTTAGAAGCATACATGAAGCAAAAATAGACCATTAAATCCAGTAAATGCAGCAGTATTCTGAGTACTCCTGATGATGAAGTTTTTTCATTTTTCTGATTTTTTTCTGATTTTCTGTTTTTCTCATTTTTTTTGTTTTGTTTATTAAAGCAAAAGATAAGCAAGAAAACAATAGAAAAAAACTAAATTAAGAACGGAAATAGTAGGTGGGTTGCATCCCATAAGCTGCCCGGTTTAATGTCCTTGGCTAGACAAAGCTTACTACTTGCAAAAACATATTCAATTAAGGCACAAAGTAGTAAAATAAGTGTGTTTCTTTAAAACACTCCAAAAAAAAAAAAATAACATTATATACAATTCAATCTTGATTTTTACTCTCTCAACAAAAGTGATAACTAAATTCTCAATTGAGAAGCAAAAATGAGATTCAAGTAGCAAATTTAGACCTATGAATCAGATTCAAAATGAGATTTCTCTGCATTTTTTTGCACTTTCGCATAAAGAATCAGCATATAAGGGTCAAAATAATATTGAATGAATAAGTGATAAGCGTCTAAAATTAGTTCCTATGCAAATTTAGCAATGAAAGTTCATAAGTCAGGCATAAAAAGCATCTTAGGAACTCAAATTCAGCATAAGAATCCAGCAAAAATGTTGCAGATTTTTCAACAAAACAGCAGTGTAGGTCTAAATTTCAGCAAATTCAACTTCTAAATCTAAAAAATCAACATATAAACATCAAGTCATGCTTCTAGATATTGTCCCCAAGCAAGATATATCATATATAGTTCATATTTGAAGCAAAGAAGCACTCCAAGGACAAAAACAGCATGAAAACAAAGTCAAAAGTGCACTTTCTTCAAAAAAATCAGCATGTATAAATCAGATTTTTAAGCAAATGTAGCATCAAATACTCAAGAATAAGACTTTTGACATCATGTTATAGCTTTAAATTCAGTTCCTAAAGAAGTTTTAAGAAATTGAGCACTTTAACCAACATCAACTCAACTTGCAAATCACCCAAAAAGTGCAGATTTTTTCTCTTAAAAAAACATCATAAAAGAGTTTTGCAGCACCTAATGCAATCAAAATCAGCTGAAACATATATGCTTACTTCAATCCAAATGCATATTTAAGGAACGATTTTTAAAAAAAAAAACAGCATGTATCTTTGAAATAAAATCAGTTCACACACGTTGCATCCATCGAATTAATAACCAAAGGCCAGAGCAACACTTGTGTTAATGAAAAGAAACATATATGATCAATAGCACCAGAAATCAGAAGATAAAGAATGCAGAAAAGGTCTCAAAATGCAATTTTCATGAAAAATTGGCCAAAAATCTCACAAAAACAACATATGGAACACAATTTTCAGCAATGAATTCAAGCACAGATACTGATTTCAATTTGTTCTAGCATACAAACCACACATAACTTCAATGCTATGACTTTAACATGTGAAATAACTTCGCACAAAAAATTTGAGGCTTGCTTTTACAACCTGCATTCTCAAACAAACACAAAAAGCACATCCTAAACTGATTTTATACAAATTAAACTTTCCCCGGCAACGGCGCCAAAATTTGTTGGGGACTTGTCGTGTGGTCCAAAACAAATTAAAAATTTATAAAATATCCTTAGCTAACTCCCAAAATATAATCAAACAAAAACTATAGCTAGGGCAAGTAAGGGTCGATCCCACGGAGAAAGTTTGTACTTTTTAAAACCAATTTAGTATGCAAACACGTTGTCACTAAATAAAAATAAAAACTTTTAACTAAATAAATATAAAAACTTATAAATAACTTATATAAACAAAGAACTTATAATATAACTTATAAACAAAACAAATACCTAAGTATATAAAAGAATAAAAACTTATATTTATAACTTATAAATAAACACAAAGGGGGGTTGAATAAAAAGTAAATATTTTTGGTTTTTATATTTTCTTATTTTTTTGGTTTTTTGATAAAATGAGGGAAACAATCTCAAAAGATAATCAACTTCTCCAATTAAGGTAACCCAAGAAACACCGCCAAGAACCCAAAACAAAATGAAAAAAAGAACAAACACAAATTGAACATTACACGTATAATAGGCACTTAGACAAAATATTACGTAACTTACGCACTTAAGAATAGAATAGAATTCAAAGGCTCGAGTTGATTCATATCCTTGACCACATATAGAGGATCGTCAACTCTCTATAAGGCCCGGAGTCAAAGATTCAAAGGCCTTTTGGATCACTTTGAACCCCCACTCACCTCAAGCGCTCAAACAATGATTCCAAAAGATGAAAAAGTTTATAAAAGAGCGAATCTTTCTTTCATTCTAACTCCCATGCACAAAGTATGCATGAAGAACATTTGATACACTTTAATAAACTTTAACGTCTAATGATGAAAATATTTTGCAGGTCTCCTTGAACAACTTAAGCATAAGAATTTTAATCTATTCACATAAGAAAAACATTACATATTTTCATTAAATCAAGAGTTGTTTATTGCGCTTAAACAATCCCAATTTTTATGAAAATAACAAACAAAAACACCAAGACATAAACAATCACTCTATAACGAATCTTAAGGAAAACGTTCAACTTATGTGGCTAAGAAGTTCATTTACCTTAAAATTTTACAAAACACAAGTCACAAAAGAGATTCACGTATGAATTCGAAAATCATTTAACTAAAATATGTAGCTAAATTAGCTTCAATGATAACCGAATTCGACATACCAACCTACTTATGAAATCAATTTATAATTCAACCGATTTAACATCAATTTGCGCAAAAATTGAAGAAACTAGTAAGAATTCATTCTCATTCATAAGGGATTTAATATAACATAAAAAACCCATAAAAGAACACCAACCATTTTGGAATTTTCGAAATTAACACAACAAGCAAAAAAAGTATAAATTTGAATTGAAACAACACTTTTACAAAGAAATGGAGAAAAAATTGAAGAAATAACATATAGGGTTACCAATTAGAGAAAGAAGATGAAGAAAACTTGAAGAAATTGGAGCTTGAAGGAACTGCCACACCTATCACCGCCGACCATCGTCGAACGCCGGCGAGCCGTGGTCGGCCGCCGTCTGCTCTCTTCTCCGGTGGCGTCAATTGCAGCGGCCAAAAGCCGCTGCACACTTTCCTGTTGGTGCGATGCCCTTCCCCCCTTTTCAATTGTGCAATTTGCCTTCAATTTATAGGATAGTAGGAGCAAGGAGCCTTTAATTTCTTCCCGTTGAGAATTGATTGTTGCGAATCAAACGGAAGAACATTGGAGCATCCGCGCTGGTTTATCGCGAAGAGGAAGAAGAAGTCGTAGACTTCAATTCTCCATTTTTTTCCTTTCTTGCGTAAATCTTAAGAGGAAGGCCTGGACTTCTTTATTTATTTGATGATGGGTTTGGGCTCTAGCCAAAATCAATATCTTCTTTCCAAACTTGAACTACATTTTTGGCCTTCTGCTATATTTTTCTCCAAAAAATAAGATATCTGATAATTTTGGGTTAGGGAAAAATAAAATGAAATAATATAATGTAAAAAAATGATTAAAAAAACTACTATTTTTGAAAGAAAATTAAAAGATTGTAAAAATGAGAATTAAAATAAAACTAAGCTAAACAACTAAAAATTAAACACTAAAAATATTAAAAATGCCTAAAATTGAATAAAAAGAACTAACCCAAAAACGACTTATAAGAAGCTCTATCTTTCTCCCACTAGTTGCGTTGGAGAGAAATTCCTTCTCGAGGAAGACACCATTGTGAGCAACGAATACCTTCTTATCGATAGGGTGATAGAATGAATACCCTCGAGTTTCCTTTGGGTATCCCACGAAGAAACACTTATCAGACTTGGCGTCAAGCTTGCCATTCGTCATAAGACGTTTGACATAAGCCTCACAGCCCCAAATCTTTAAGTGTGACAGAACCGGGCATTTGCCCGTCCATAGCTGGTATGGTGTTCCTTCAACCGCCTTGGTTGGAACTTGGTTAAGAGTATATATTGCAGTGCTCAACGCATACCCCAGAATGATTCTGGTAGAGTCGAATGACCCATCATAGAACGAACCATGTCAAGCAGGGTTCGATTCCTCCTTTCAGAGACACCATTCCATTGTGGAGTCCCAGGAGGTGTGAGTTGGGATAAAATCCCATGCTCTCTAAGATAGTCATCGAACTCACCACTTAAGTATTCTCCACCTCGATCGGATCGTAGTGTTTTAATACTTTTGCCAAGTTGTTTTTCAACTTCATTCCTGAATTCTTTGAACATTTCAAAGGATTCTGACTTGTGTTTCATGAGATACACATATCCATATCTACTGAGGTCATCAGTAAAAGTGATGAAGTATGAATAACCACCTCGTGCAGTTGTATTGAAAGGCCCGCACACATCACTATGAATGAGTGCCAGAAGATCACCAGCTCTTTCACCGTGTCTGGTGAAAGGAGATTTGGTCATCTTACCCAATAAACAAGATTCGCATGTGTCATATGATTCAAGATCAAATGACTCTAGCATTCCCGACCGATGTAGCTTGGATATGCGTTTCTCGTTTATATGGCCTAACCTACAATGCCATAGGTATGTTTGGTTCAAACCGTTCGGTTTGTTCCTCTTGGCTGATATGTTATAGACAGGCATGTCCAAGTCAAGGACATATAACCCATTGGTCATGTTGGCATTAGCATAGAAAACATTCTTTCTGTAAACGGAAAGGGACTTGTCTTTAATAGAAATGATGAAACCACTCTTATCAAGACATGAAACAGAAATAATGTTTCTGCTAATTGCAGGAACGTACAAGCAATCGTTTAATTCCAACATTAGACCACTAGGCAAGACTAAACTATAAGTTCCGATTGCCAAAGCTGCAACAGGTGCACCATTGCCAACTCGGAGTTCAATCTCGCCTCGAGCTAACCGTCTACTCTGCTTCAGTCCCTGCATGGTAGTACAGATATGAGACCCACATCCAGTATCTAGTACCCATGATGAAGATATAGACATGTTAACTTCTATAACATACACCTCAGAAGAAATGGTCATACCTTCCTTCTTCTTGGTTGCGAGGTATGTCTTGCAGTTTCTTCTCCAGTGGCCTGCCTTACCACAGTGATGACATTTGCCCTTTGCAACTCCTCCTACGGGTTTCTGGGTTGCAGATGAAGTGGACTTCGATTTAGGCTTTCCGACCGTCCTAGCCTTAATCTTAATCCCTTTCTTCGGCTTCCCCTTTCCGCCTTGGACCATAAGGACGGAAGCACCCTTGCCCTTAGTAAGGTTCTCCTCTGCAGTCTGGAGCATTTTAAGAAGCTCCGGAAGGGGTTTGTCAAGATCATGCATCATGTAGTTCATGACAAAACCCTTATACAGCTCAAGGAGCGACTGCAGGATCAGGTCCGTTGCCAGCTCCTTCTGCAAGGAGAACCCGAGTTTCTCCAGATTGGTTATGTAACCAATCATTTTGAGAACGTGTGGACCGACCGGGTTCCCTGAAGAGAGCTTGCAACTAAAGAGAGCCTTACTCACAAGAAAACGTTCATGCCTGGATTGCCCCTGGTATAGCTGCCGCAAGGCCACGATCATCTCGTGGGCCTTCATGTCCTCGTGCTGTTTTTGCAGCTCGGTTATCATGGTTGCTTGCATGACACAGCTAACCTGGTTATCATCCTTAACGTGTTTCTCGTAGGCATCTTTAACCGCTTTCGGGGCGTTAGCGAGAGGGGCAGGAGGAATGGGCTTTTCGAGCACATACTCTTTCTCATCCATGCGGAGAACAATGGAGAGATTGCGTTGCCAGTCAACAAAGTTTGTTCCATTCAATTTATCTTTATCCAGAATGGAACGCAGGGCGAGGTTGTTTGTGTTGTTGTTGTTTGCCATCTACAGAATTTTGCGAAGATAGTTATTATCATGAATTAAGTATTTAATAGGTCTTTATTAAATACTCTCCCACTATTTCTAACAAGTCAATTACCCTCAGGTACGGAACCTATTGACTTGGGGTTTCTATTTGAAGAATACCCTAGCGGGCCAAGATCCATATTTTACTTAACTATAGTTGTGCTTTGCATCTTGCCCTACAGTCAAGTTATTTAGGTAGGAATTCATTCCAATTGCAATCGTTATTACAACTCTTGGTTCGGTGGATTCTTTTAAATAAAATTCTTAATTGGGCCAGATCCATATTTCATTTAACTATAGTTGTGCTTTGCATCTTGCCCTACAGTTAAATTATTTCTGGTAGGAATAAATTCCAATTGTAACAATTTACAACTCTGGTTGGATGATCTGATTTTATTTATTGATCCTACCGCAGTGCCCTAAGTCTCTCATCCTTATGACCAAGACTTAGTTAAGACTAATCCGGGGCGAGTCAGTACCCAAGTTACGGGTTTCGCGCCTAACCAACGTAAACCGGGCGTCTCACTTGGGTGAGTCCGTTACCGATCTAAATTGGGTTTGACGAGTGACGGGGCGTCAGGGTGGCACAGACTTAAATTTATGAGGGATTTATTACGCAGTCTTGCCTATGGCATACACCACGCGTATGCACTAGCGAAAATCACATACATGCATACATTCAATCATACATCACATGCATAATAAGTAAACGTGAAATGATTGTGGCTCCTAAAGAAAAACAAACGACAGCGCCTTGATCAAGAGATCTCTATCTCCGGCCCATCATGTCTTCCTTAGGATTCTCTATCACGAACGGACTTCGTCTTCTTATCTTCTTATAATTTTCGAGAGAAAAGAATATTTGAGGTAAAGAAGAGAATTACATCCAGAGTATAGAGATGAGGCACGACACGTAGGCCGTATTTAAAATTACAACAAATATAACTAAGCCACAATCATCCACCATGCAATAATACATACAAGCATCACATGCATCACATCATACATATTAAAGCATACACCGGGCAAACCGCGCTCGCCCCAGACCTAGTTTATTCTATTCTACGGAATAAACTATCAATAATAAATTAATTAAACTAGCAAGTAATTTAATTAAAAATAATAAAATACTTTAAATTTCCAGAATGTTAGAAATTTGATTTTCTAAATTCCAGAAAATAACGAGATAGTAGTGTAGCTCGAGAGAGTGTCTCGGGAGGCTGGATTAGCCACAAGTTGTGGTGAACCAGGGTAAATTCGGTGTGCCTCTTACTCTTCTCTTTACTTCTCTTCTATTTATTTTTAATTTTTGCGATTTCTTGATCAAACGCTATTCACCCCCCCTCTAGCGTTGGTCTATTATTCTAACAGAACGGTAGGGGGGTCCCGTGCTTACGGTAGCTAGGTACCTTCTCAGGCCAAAACTCTCTGGCGGTACCTATCCTCTTACGGTACCCCTTATGGTAGAGGGGTCCCGTCCAGACGGTAGGGGGGTCCCGTGCTTACGGTACCTAGGTACCTAGTGACCATTTTGACAATTTTTTCATTTTTGTCCAAATCGTTTCAAATTTTATTTAAAACCTTTTGGATGTTTGAAAATGATTATAAAAGGGTTTTAAACATATTTTGTGAGTGTTTTTGAGCTTGTGAATATAGGTATATAAAATCATATCCTTACATCGATTTCTACCTATATTCTACGCTAGTTTAGTGTTTCGACTTCATTCTTGAGAACCGAATCTTAATGGATTCTTGTTGTACCTGAAACACTTAAACAAACATTAAACTCTTATATTGTTTGTTAACATCAAAACACGAGGCTTAGCAAACCAAGGCTAACAAAGAACTCATAAAACGGTTCGAAATGGAAAACTCCAAAGCCATGGCGACCCCGATGAGCACATCCGACCATCTTGACAAAGATGAAAAAGGTAAGGAAGTAGAGGTCAAAAAGTATCGAGGTATGATCGGATCCCTTCTTTATCTAACCGCTAGTAGGCCGGATATCATGTTTAGCGTATGCCTTTGCACAAGGTGTCAACGTGTCTGAAGGAATCGCACTTAACGGCGGTGAAACGGATCATGAAATACCTTGTTGGCACAGTTAACGTGTTGGGAAACGAGGCTTGGATAACGCAGCGGAAAACAAAAATTTATAGTCCAAAACTCGATTCCACCCAAGAACAACTTACGTAAATTACTAGCTATAGTAAGAAATTTACCTTAACGGTGAAAAACGAAGAACGAAGAAACGGTCGGGGATGGTTTTGAGGAGATGAACGTAGCGCCAAACGTATGAAGCCTCCAACGTATCCACACGAACTTGCTCCGGAGTCCTAGATTAAACTTGTGCTAGCAAGTTTAATATAGGATAGTAAAACTATAATAATACTACTTTGGGAGTAATAAATATATAGTAAAATATTTATCTTATAAATATTTCTTTATAATATTTTGTGTATATTTCTAACACTTTAGAAAAATAACTTGGAACACAAAATAATATATTTTTCTCCTTTCTCTCTCTATGGCCGAAAATCACTCATCAAATGGGGAGGGATTTTTTCTCATTTTATAACATAATACATTAAGGAATTTCTAGGAATTTGCTTAGGGACAAAACAAAATAAGATTAGTGTAATGTCCCCAACCACCACAACAAGACAAATATCCTTTTGTTAATCAAATATTTGATTATAAAATCAAATATATTATTAGGTAAAAAATCAAATTATGTTTTGTATTTTTCCCAATGTATTTTCGGCCATCTCACATTAAAATACATTACATTTTATTTTTACATCAATAATTATCATATAATTAAAATGATGAAAATAAAAATAATATATATATATATATATATATCGGCGCTACATATATATATATGATAAAATTTGTTTTGTCAAAATATAATTATCATATAATTAAAATGACACAAACAAAATATAATTTTAAATTACATATGTATTTTCGAAATACATATATATAAAATTATCACAACTATATATTTAATATTACTCCCACTAATGTAGTATACTACTCCCTTACAAGTCCTAAGTATAACACCCTAATCCGTCCAGGTCTGCAGCCCCATTCGGACTAAAGTATAAACTTGGTATTCGTAAACATTCAAAATATTTCAAACAATTAAAACTTTATTTCATAATAATTAATTCAAAATAGTAACGGAGTAATTTAATGTTGCGGAAGCTTAATAAAACATAATACAAACATAATTAATTTATGTCTTTTCAACAGTAATTTAAATCCAAAACACACATCCGTCCGACCTCCTCGTCCCATCTGCCTCCAGGAAATCATTTCTTCATTCTTTTTGTTTACCTGCGTGTAGCAAATAAAACATACTACACGCTCAGCGTTTAAGCTGAGTAAGCATATCTAATGCGTCGAACATCCATATAAACTGAATCTAAATTCATAATCAAACCCATTTGATATCATGCACATAATGTTCAGTTCAGGTACTCAATAATCATAAGTCAATATTCAACATTCATTATATTATTTTCACATTTTATCCGTCATTCATAATAACCACAATACTCAATTCAATATTTATTCATATTCAATATTCAACAGTATCCTTATACTATTCTTAGTCTAAGGCCAATCACTTTAATATTTGTCAACCCTTAAATTAATTCTAGTTTAAGTTATTAAACTATATTCCAATATAAAGTACTCCTAAATAATCCTTAAGCTAGGCTTAGTTTAAGATAAAAGGGTTTTGAACATCTTAAACTTACCTTCACTTAAGGCCAACCAGAAACCGACAGCGTAGTGTTCACTGTTGGGTGGGTGGTACCCCCAAACGAGTAGGTACTCAAATTTGGTTCTTGGATCCCGTACGTACGTTTTAACCCTAGCCACCGGGGTTCATACCCGCAAGGCTTAACTTAAATAGGTATATCTTAGAGGTCTTCTAGATACCTTTCAAATCGATATTAATATGGGTATATCTTAGAGGTCTTCTAGATACCCTTAACAATATATTATTTTCATATTCATCAATATATTCATTATAATTTAATCATTCACAATTATCATTTTTAATCAGAATATTTATTAAGATTTATTCATCATAATCATCAATCAATAATCATTACCATAATCATTAATTAACATAATATTCAATAACAATTAGCGGCCTAGCTTCGGGTGTTAACACCCTAACTTACTGTAACGCCCCAAAAAAATAGGCCTATCAGAATTAATTAATTGATAATTAATTAATTACTGAGAAGGACCCAAAAATATGTGAATTATAAAGTTTGTCAATAAATAATAAAAATTATATCGTTATGTAGAGTTTGACTGTCTGACCGCAACGGTTCAATCGGATTTTAATTCGGAGAAAGTTGGACCAAAAAGTGTACCCCGACTGGGACCAAAATTAGTCCCAATCAGGGACTTGCGTTTAAAACCCGTAGAAGATCGCCGTTTGCTCCACTCAGCCGCTGGAACAGGGAACAAGGACATCACCCATGGCTTCTTCTACTAACCCTCTACTATAAAACCCCCAAATTGTCCACCATTCTTCATCATTCTTATCCCAATAGAAAGAGCTGAGTGTGAGGAGCGTTTTAGTACTACCAATTTGGTGTCAAGTTGCCGGAGCAAGCTGTGGTGTTCGCCGGAAGTTTCACCGTCTTTTCACCGGAATCATCGTTTAGCATTAAGGTAAGCCCGTAGATATATCTAATGACTAGAATGTTCATATAGGTCGTTTCTACGTTCATAAATGGTCATTTGGTTGAGTTTTGTGTTTGACATGCTTGAAGAACTAAGAATCATAAACCATGAAATTGATGTTAAAATTATGAATTAATGATGCTAAAATGATCCATGAACCTTAGAGAACATTTTTATATACTTTAATTGAAGTTTGGTGAGTAAAAGTGACATTTCCGCAAGTTGGCTCGAGGTAGAAGACGATGGATAATCGATTATCAACTTGAAAATCGATTATTCATCGTTCTGCAGATTTTTTGAACAAAGCTGAGCAACAGTCAATTATCAGAATGTGATAATCGACTGTCAGCCCTCTCTGAAGTTTGATAATCGATTATCAGAGTGTGATAATCGATTATCAGCCCATTCTGAATATCAGACAGTAGATTATCAGAAGTGACAGTAAACTGTCTCCCTACACTATTGAAGAAAATGAAGCTAATAGTTAATAATTGAATTTCCTTGTCATATATTAATCAATTATTGTTTAGAAAACATGATTTTTGAACTATGAAATCCTATTTTTGATACCAATTAATTCTGCACAATATAAATATGATTTTGTATAATAAAAATGATGTTTTTGGTATATAAAATATTATGTGATGCATGACGGTAAGTTCGGGTGTTAACACTCGAGACTAGGCCGTTGTTTGTTATCAAATGTTATGTTGATTGATGATTATGATGAATGATTATTATGATGATTATGACTTGATGAAACTACTGATTAAAATGATTATTGAAGATTAAATTATGAATTGAAATGAATATGTTGATGATTATGAAATGATTTGAATTCTAAGGATATCTAGAAGAACTCTAAGATATACCTAGGTTGACGTTGGTTTCTAAGACTATCTAGAAGACCTCTAAGATGACTTAGAAATAGGCCTTGCGGGTATAATTATGAATATTCGGTGGCCTGGGTTAAAACGTACGTACGGGATCCATAACCAAACTAGAGGAACTCGTTTGGGGATGCCACCCAACCCGACAGTTAGTATCCTACTGTTCGGTTTTCTAGATTTGTACCTTAAGAAAAGGCTAGTTTAAGAGTTGGTAAATCAATCGGAATATATGTACCTTAAACTAATGACCTAGCTTAAGAGTTGGATAGAAGTACCTTAAACTAGAACTAGTTTAAGAGTTGGTAAACATTAAAAAGATTGGCCTTAGATTAAGTATAGTTTAAGGATATTGTTGAGTATTGAATATTGAATATGAATGTTGAATATTGAAATATTGAAATAAAAATATTGAGAATATCATGAATTATATATTGTGTGCATGATATCAAATGGTTGTTTGTGAATTGAGATTCAATTTATGTGGATGTTCGACGCTTTAGATATGCTTACTCAGCTTCACCACTGAGCGTGTAGTGTGTTTTATTTGCTACACGCAGGTAGGCAGAACGAGTAATTGACATGTTCCTGGCAGCAGAAGGGGCGAGGCGATCGTGGTGGATTTATGATTTAAAATGATTAAATTAAATTGTTATGAGACATGATTTAAATTGCTTCCGCATTATGGTTAAAAACTCCATAATTTATTACTGTTATGTATGGAATATTATTTTATGATAAATAAAGATGTTAAAATGTTTTAAATTTTTACGATTACCAAGTTAATACTTTAGTCCGAAAGGGGCTGCAGACCTGGACGGATTAGGGTGTTACAATTTGGTATCGGAGCAAATGGTTTTAAAACCGATCTTCGGATCAAATAATAATAATAATAAATTTACATATATGATATAGATATTTTCGGCCTTAAAAAAAAATTCGGTCAAATCCACGACTCTCGCATCCCTCTGCTCCAGGAAGGTAATAAAAAAAATTTTAAGTATTGAATTTGACTGTATTAAATCCTTATAGATGTCAACTGTTAATTCAGAAATGATATCAAGTGTTGATTCAAGTCGCACTTTCGTACATGGTAAAAGACGAAAGAACAAACGAAATGTATATGACTCGCTGATACGTTATCAACGCGCCCATTGCTTCGCACGAATAATGAAACGAAAGATTTATCTGCGCCGCAAGGCTGCATGGGAACGGGATGACCCGGAAGAGACATTCAGCATAGACTCTGCAAACAGCGTATGCGGATCGGGCGTAGAAGACCCAGCTGTAGAATCGTTACGATCCAATCGAACGAATGCAAACGTTTAGAAATTTTCTCGTTGTTTGTTTCAAATCCATTAATTGTATCGAATGTTGTAATCCTTTGCAATTCCTGTCATGAACTCAACTACTAAAATAAAAGAATCCTAATAAAGGAATTTCTGTTATTGTAGAATGAGTCAAGAATCCGCCCACGGACAAGGCAACAATGAACACGTCAGTGTTCATACTGAAGCATCTAGTTTCACCTCTCCCGTCCAAAATGAACCCGTCAATCAACAAAATGTTGGGAATAACCCAAACGCTGGTGGTCAACCCGACCTTGTGATTCCAGCTTTTCTAGCTAATGTGTTGCAACAAATAGCCAACGCGCCAATGTTTCAACCACCTCCACCACCGCCACCTCGAGTGATAACCTACAAAACGCTAAGAGATAACGGTGCAGAATTATTCCTTGGGGATCGCATCGGTGAACCCCAGATTGCGTGGGACTGGATCGAGCAGACTGCCCGAGTGTTGGAAGATCTCAATGTACCCATGGACAATTATCCCAGACTGGCTTCTCAATTGCTTCGAAAGGAAGCCTACGAGTGGTGGAAGAGGACGGATGAGAGTGCGGGAACCCCTAAGCCGTGGACATGGGCACATTTCGAATGGGCATTCAAGCAAGAATATATTCCGAAACGATTTAGCGAGGAAAGACGTAAGGAATTTGTTGAACTGGAACAGGGAGACATGACACTCCCTGAATATCGTTAGAAGTTTACCAAACTCGCAAAGTTTGCACCAACCTTAGTAACTACCCCAACCGATCGCATTGAGGAGTTCAGGAAGAAACTTCGACCTGATCTCAGGTCACGTGTATCCGTTCTAACCACTGTGGATTTCGCGGAGGCTTACGATCTCATTGCCAGGGCAGACAGCGACTTGAGTGCTTGCATTGAGTATCTGAAGACAAACAATGTCAGCTCAAGCACTCACCGTCCCACCGGCTCTGCCTCAAAAGGGAAAAGGCCCTTTCAAGAACCTAGCAATTCACATTTCTCTAAAAAGGGAAAATCTGTACAAACTCAGTCGATGGCATCCGTTGATAAGTCCAAAAAGCGGAGGTATCCAGCTTGCGAGCACTGTGGAAGGAATCACCCTGGAGAATGCTGGCTTAAGCAAGGGTTGTGTCTCGGCTGTGGAAAACCAGGACACTTCCGAAAGGAGTGCCCTACAAACCCCGGAGAACCGTTTCCACCTGCCCCTGTTGTTAGTCAAGCAGCATCGGCACGACCCGCACCAAGTCAACGCTCAACAGCGGGGTCTAATCCAGCCAAGAATCAGAACCAACAACAAGGACGAGCTCCTACTCGTACATATGCAATGAAAGCACGAACTGAGGAGAACCCTGACGTCATCCAGGGTATGTTCTCCTTATTTGATAATGTCATGCATGTGTTGATAGACCCTGGATCAACTTTGTCTTATATCTGTGTACAAATGCCTAAAAAAGCTGACATAATGAAAGAACATTTAGAACAACCTATACTAGTGTCTAACCCGTTAGGACATAGTATGAGGTTAGATCATGTGTATCAAAATTGTCCATTGATTGTTGAAGGACATCAGTTCTCTGTCAATCTTATCGAACTACCGTACAAAGAATTTGACATCATCCTCGGAATGGATTGGCTCACCGAACACCAAGCATTTATCAATTGCCGACAACGAACGATTCAACTAAAGTCTGGAGAGGGAAAGTCTGTAGAGATGAAAGAGAAACTAACACCTAAATCCACTGAATTCATCTCGTACATACACGCTAGGCGTCTCATTCGGAAGAAATGTGAAGCTTATCTGTGTAACATACGTGACACACGAAAGGAAACTCCTGAGTTGAATGACATACTGACAGTATGTGGTTTTCCTGACGAACTTCCTGGTATACCATCTTCCAGAGAAGTAGAATTTTCTATCGACCTTGTTCCTGGAACAGGACCGATATCTGCAACCCCTTATCGCATGACTCCTGCTGAAATGAAAGAGTTGAAGGCTCAACTACAAGAACTACTCGATAAAGGATTCATACATCCGAGTGTTTCCCCTTGGGGAGCACCCGTTCTGTTTGTCAAAAAGAAAGATGGTTCGATGAGACTCTGCATCGATTACCGTCAATTGAACAAAGTCACAATCAAAAATCGATATCCTTTACCTCGTATCGATGACTTATTTGATCAGCTTAGAGGGTCTACTGTATTCTCTAAGATTGACTTACGGTCAGGATACCATCAAATTCCTGTAAAGAAAGAGGACATCCCAAAGACTGCGTTCCGTACTCGTTATGGTCATTACGAGTTTACGGTAATGCCCTTTGGTTTGACCAATGCTCCGGCAGTATTCATGGATCTCATGAATAGTGTATTCCGACCTTATCTTGATCAATTCGTAGTTGTGTTCATCGACGACATTCTTGTATATTCGAAGAATTGAGAGGACCATGCAAAACATCTGGAGATAGTACTCAATGTGTACTACGAGAGCACAAACTTTATGCAAAGTTATCCAAGTGTGAATTTTGGCTTGATGAAGTCACGTTCCTTGGTCATGTGATTTCGAAAGAAGGTGTTAAAGTGGACCCTAGAAAAATATCTGCCATCACCGAGTGGAAGGTTCCAAGGAATGTTCGTGAAGTAAGAAGCTTTCTAGGATTAGCTGGATACTATCGACGATTTGTTGAAGGCTTTTCCTCGATCGCAACTCCACTTAACATTCTAAGAAAAGATGTGAAATTCGTATGGACTGATGCTTGTCAGCAAAGCTTTGAGAAACTAAAGAAATGTCTGACAGAAGCACCAGTACTGACACAACCAGTACCAGGTGTAAACTACACGATCTTTAGTGACGCATCCCATAATGGCTTGGGATGTGTACTCATGCAAGACGGAAAAGTCGTGGCATACGCATCAAGACAGTTGAAGCCTCACGAATGTAACTATCCTACTCACGATCTTGAGTTAGCAGCAGTTGTATTTGCTCTGAAAATATGGCGTCATTATCTCTTTGGAGAGACGACATATATTCACACAGACCACAAAAGTCTGAAATATCTACTTACTCAAAAAGAATTAAACCTGAGACAGAGAAGATGGTTGGAATTGATCAAAGACTACGACTGCTACATCGACTATCACCCTGGTAAGGCTAACGTAGTAGCTGACGCACTAAGCCGAAAGATGATAGCCGAACTCCGAATCCAGCCTACTCTTGAGAACGAAATTCACGCTGCACAAAAACGTGACGACTACTGTTTGAAGACTTGTGAACTTGTCTCTAAGGGGGAGAGACAAGATTTCACTGTGAATAATGGAATTTTATTCTACAAGAATCGTTTGGTAGTTCCTAGTGGCGAAGTGAGGGAACGTTTAATGCGTGAATCTCACGAAACCACTTATACCATGCATCCTGGTAGTAATAAAATGTTCCAAGATCTGAAGAAGACATATTGGTGGCCCACAATGAAGCGGGAAATTTCTGAATTTACAACACGATGTCTGACATGTCAACAAGTCAAGGCTGAACACCAAGTGCCTAGTGGGTTGTTACATCCACCTACTATCCCTGAATGGAAGTGGGAACGAATTACGATGGACTTTGTGATCGGACTTCCATTATCAGCTAAGAAAAATGACGCTGTCTGGGTAATTGTTGATCGATTAACCTAGTCATCTCATGTTATCCCAATTCGACGTGATATGTCTTTGAAGAAATTGGCAGAATTGTACATCCGTGAGATCGTAAGACTACATGGTATACCTTTTTCAATCATTTCTGATCGTGACCCGCGATTCACGTCACAATTCTGGAAGAGTTTACAGAAAACCTTAGGTACTAAACTTAACTTTAGTACGACATTTCATCCTCAAACTGACGGACAATCTGAAAGAACAATTCAAATTCTGGAAGATATGATGAGGGCATGTGTAATAGATTTTGGAAGCAATTGGAAACAATACTTACCACTAATGGAATTCGCTTATAACAATAGTTATCAAGCGAGTATCCAAATGGCCCCGTACGAAGCCTTGTATGGGAGACGTTGTAGAACCCCGGTATGCTGGACAGAATTAAGTGAGCAAAAGCTTGAAGGACCTGATCTCGTCCGCGAAACTGAAGAAAAGGTTCGTCTAATTAGAGAACGACTGCAAGTAGCTTCTGATCGACAAAAATCTTATGCCGATTTAAAACGTCGGGAGATCGAATACAATGTTGATGACAAGGTGTTTCTGAAAGTCTCACCGTGGAAGAAAGTGTTACGGTTCGGTAGGAAGGGAAAACTAAGTCCAAGATATATTGGACCCTATCGAATCACTGAACGTGTGGGTCCAGTAGCCTATCGGTTAGAACTTCCACCAAACCTTAACAAGATCCATGACGTATTCCATGTATCGATGTTGAAAAGATATTGTTCCGATCCATCGCATATCTTGACCGAGGGAATCGTAACTCTTGATGAACAGTTAACTTATGAGGAGGAACCTGTACAAATTCTGGCACGAGAGCTCAAACAATTGAGAAACAAATCCGTACCTCTAGTCAAAGTACTATGGAGGAATCACTCGACTGAAGAGGCAACATGGGAAACCGAAGAATCAAAGAGGATGCAATATCCAAACCTCTTCAATCAATGACTCAGGTAATTTCGAGGACGAAATTAATTTAAGGGGAAGAGAAATGTAACGCCCCAAAAAAATAGGCCTATCAGAATTAATTAATTGATAATTAATTAATTACTGAGAAGGACCCAAAAATATGTGAATTATAAAGTTTGTCAATAAATAATAAAAATTATATCGTTATGTAGAGTTTGACTGTCTGACCGCAACGGTTCAATCGGATTTTAATTCGGAGAAAGTTGGACCAAAAAGTGTACCCCGACTAGGACCAAAATTATGTTGGAAAACATTTTCACTTTGACATTTTGCTAATGACAATGTTTGTTTTCGTTTAGGTTTTGATATTGACAAACCGTCGGGAACATGGAACAAAATGAAAAGATTCAAAGAGATACAAAAAGTTCTTTGAAGAAACAAAAAGCACAAGAAAGGCATTGACGTTGCTAAAGATGGCAACATTGGCGCCTTGAAGACGTATTCTAAATACTTAGGTTTTTATTGTAACAAGCTCATTCAATTTCTCTACGTCATGGCTCAAAACAAAATATTTTTTTCATGCATCAAATTAGTGTTTTCATAAATATTTCTTAAGTTTCTAAAACCCATGGTACTTGCTTAACCAAAACCATAACCATCGGTTATCGGCGCTCGGCTATGGCGTTCGGTTTTCGGCATTGGTTATTGGCATTGATTTTAACCAACTGGTTTTTGCGTTTTTATCTTTGGTTTATGCTTTTGGACACATTTAAAGTTTTTCCAAATGATTAGTTTTCAAAAACCATAACCTTTGTTTTTCGGCGTTGGTTATCAGCATTCGGTGTTGGTTATCGGCGTTGGTTTTTGGCGTCCAAATCAATCAAGTGGTTTTTAATATTTTATTATTGGTTTTTACTTCTGGACATATCCAAATGGTTCTCCAACAAAAACATGTTAAAAACCACCTTTCGTTTTTGGTCTTTTGGTGAAAACCATGTGAAACGGCATAAACTTGGCTAGCCGTGGTTTTTACCTTAATGAAGTGGTTTTTAAGTTTTTATACTTGGTTTCTACCTAAAATACATTATATAAGAGTTTCCAACACTTGGTTTTCATTTTGGAGAACTTTGGTTTTTGACATCGGTTTTCGGCGTTGGCTGCCAAACCATGGTTCTGGCAAACCATCCCGACATGCATGTCGGAAATCCCAACAGCGATGTTGGCATTCAGAAGCCCTGGGCAGTAAGTTTTTGAACAGCGATGTTCATTGTTGAACAGCGATGTTTTCAAATGACCGTTGGACTATTTAAGACAAAATCTTTCCTTTTTTGAAAGTCAAACACCCCAACATCGATGTGGATTCTAGACATCGATGTTTTGATGACCGTTAGCCACTTTTAAAGGAAATTCAAAGCCAAAACAGCGATGTTCACTATATGAACAGCGCTTTCGGGCTAGATTTTAGTAGATCCACTTTTATTTGATTTCCACAAATCAAGCCAATCAACCCCAATCTTTTCCCAACCGTTGCACCTTGTTTTTGGGTATAAAAAGGGGTCTCTTGGGTCTACTTTTCACAACCATTCCACACACACTTCATAGCTTTACATTGCATCATTTCATAAACTTTTTACATAGCTTTTTAGAGCCATTTCTTGAGGAATTGAGTGTGTTCTTGATCTAAATTAGTTTACTCATATTCTACTCTTTAAGAGAGTTTTTGTTCTTGAGTGGTTAAGTGTTGTGAACACTTTAAGGGAGGTTTGTTCCCTTGGTTGTACGAAGGAAGGGCATATTCCTTCGAGTTGAAGTCTTGGAGTGCGGTATCTCCGAGCAAGTGTATTGAGGCTCGTGGGACTCGAGTTCTCAGGTTGTAACGGTTTGTTAAGCACCCGTAAGCTTAACGGAAGTAGTGTAGCTCGAGAGAGTCTCTCGGGAGACTGGACTAGCCACACGTTGTGGTGAACCAGTATAAATCTTGGTGTGCTCTCTTTACGCTTTTTTACGCTATTTACTTTTTACGTTCTTTACTTTATCCCTACGATTTTTATTCCGCGAAAATTTATAAACATTCTCGTGCCTCACTATTCACCCCCCCCCCTCTAGTGAAGGGCACTTATTCTAACAATTGGTATCGGAGCCTAACTCTCTACAAGCCTTAACCGGTTGAGAGAACGATCTATATTTTTTTTTGTTAAGAATGTCGTATGCAGGATTAAGTGAAGGAAACTCTTCGATGGAACAAACTACACCTATTGGAAGGAACGAATGAGGATTTACATTCGGTCAATCAACTTCCAACTGTGGTTAATCATCAAAAATGGTGAGACGATGCCAATGAAAAAGGTTGGTGAAACCACCATCCCAAAGAAGGAGGAAGAATATGATGCTGAAGACATCAAGAAGGTAGAAGCTTTTGAAAAAGCTAAACACATGATTTTTTGTGCAATTAACCCGGATGACTACCGGAAAATTTCTTCTTGCTCCACCGCAAAAGAAATGTGGGATAAGCTTGAAGTGACATACGAAGGTACGCCTCAAGTCCGTGAAGCTAAAATTGATTTTCTAACCCATGAATATGAGTTATTTAAAATGAAGGAAATTGAAAGCGTTGATCAAATGTTCGACCGATTTTTAAAGATCATCAACGATCTCCATGTCCTTGGTAAAACATACTCGAACAAAGATCTTGTTCGAAAAATCCTTCGGAGCTTAACATCAGAATGGTGTTCAAAAGCTGATGCCATATATGAGTCAATCCGTAACACCAATGTCACCATCGATGGTCTTCGAGGTAATCTTAAAACTTATGAATCTACCGTTCTTAAACCTTCTCTTCACAAGAGTCCCGGTCTCGCTCTCAAAGCCTCATCCTCAAAAAGGGTAGAGGTAAGTGACTCCGATAGCGATGACGATAATCCTTCTTATAACTTGCTCGAGAAGTTCCAAGAGTTTTTGAAGGAAGAACTTAGGTCCCGAGATTGTAAAAGAAAGGGGGAACCCATTCCAACGTGCTTTGGTTGTGGAGAACTTGGCCACATAAAGTCATATTTCCCATACCGCAAGGAAAAGAAGAAGAAGGAACGAGCATACATGGCATGGGATTCGGAAAGTTCCGGTGACGAAACTTCCACCTTATGTCTTATGGCTCATGAACAAAATGGAGAGGTAAGTGCTTCTAACTCTTTCTCATTTGAAGAATTACAAGAAGCCTTTCAAGAATTATTTGGTGAATTGAAGAAAACTTCAAAAATTGCCAAAGAGGCTAAGGTAAAAATTCATGCTTTGGAAGAGGAAAATAAATTTTTGGAAAATTATAATTTTGACCTCAAAAATAAAATTAAGGCAATGAATGAAGCTTCTTCCTTTGACCAAAGTTCTACTTGTTCCTCTTGTGAGTCTTTAAAAATAGAGAATGTAGAACTTAAGAGCACCATAGAAAAACTTAAGGTAGAAGAACCTAAGAAACTTGGTGAAGAAGTTAATAATGATAAACCACCTAGAAGAGCAAATAATCCTAGGAATAACAAAATTAATTTTAGAAAGAATAAAAATAATAAGTTGAGACAACCTAGAAATGACTCTAAGATTTTTATAAATGATAGAAATAATTTGAGGCAACCTAGAAATGAGTCTAGGAACTTAATTAATAATTCTAGGAATAATGACTTTAGATCACCTAGAAATTTTTTGGCTCAACCTAGGCATATGCATAACCCAAATGTAATTTGCCATTATTGCTCTAAGATAGGACACATAGCACCCGTTTGTTTTACCAAACATAGGGATTTGTTTTATAGCTATGATTATTATTTTCCTAACCCTCAAGGACCCAAAAGTTTTTGGGTACCTAAAAACTATTAGATGCATATGTAGGTGTGTTTGAAGACTACATTTTTGTAGTGGATGCTCCAAGCACGAAACCTAATAATTTGCATCAAGGGGAGTTTGGGGGGAATTGTTTTTGCTATAAACATGGTATCAGTTTCAGGGGGAACATACAACAATGATGGTTTGTATCAAACATCAATGCTCAGGGAGTACCTTTTTTTTTAAACTTTACTTAGTGCTTTTTGCTAATGCCAAAAGGGGGAAGTGTTTGGGTATATGCAACAAGTGAGGGGGAGTCTTGTTTTCAAAGACGTAGGGGGAATTACCATTACTCTCTCTTTGAAAACCCAACTTGGCCTGCATATCCCCTCCTTGGTTTGTCATTATCAAAAAGGGGGAAATTGTTGGAAAACATTTTCACTTTGACATTTTGCTAATGACAATGTTTGTTTCCGTTTAGGTTTTGATATTGACAAACCGTCGAGAACATGGAACAAAATGAAAAGATTCAAAGAGATACAAAAAGTTCTTTGAAGAAACAAAAAGCACAAGAAAGGCATAGACGTTGCTAAAGATGGAAACATTGGCGCCTTGAAGACGTATTCTAAATACTTAGGTTTTTATTGTAACAAGCTCAATCAATTTCTCTACGTCATGGCTCAAAACAAAATATGTTTTTCATGCATCAAATTAGTGTTTTCATAAATATTTCTTAAGTTTCTAAAACCCATGGTACTTGCTTAACCAAAACCATAACCATCGGTTATCGGCGCTCGGCTATGGCGTTCGGTTTTCGGCATTGGTTATTGGCATTGATTTTAACCAAATGGTTTTTGGGTTTTTATCTTTGGTTTATGCTTCTGGACACATTTAAAGTTTTTCCAAATGATTAGTTTTCAAAAACCATAACCTTTGTTTTTCGGCGTTCGTTATCAGCATTCGGTGTTGGTTATCGGCGTTGGTTTTTGGCGTCCAAATCAATCAAGTGGTTTTTAATATTTTATTATTGGTTTTTACTTCTGGACATATCCAAATGGTTCTCCAACAAAAACATGTTAAAAACCACCTTTCGTTTTTGGTCTTTTGGTGAAAACCATGTGAAACGGCATAAACTTGGCTAGCCGTGGTTTTTACCTTAATGAAGTGGTTTTTAAGTTTTTATACTTGGTTTCTACCTAAAATACATTATATAAGAGTTTCCAACACTTGGTTTTCATTTTGGAGAACTTTGGTTTTTGACATCGGTTTTCGGCGTTGGCTGCCAAACCATGGTTCTGGCAAACCATCCCGACATGCATGTCGGAAATCCCAACAGCGATGTTGGCATTCAGAAGCCCTGGGCAGTAAGTTTTTGAACAGCGATGTTCATTGTTGAACAGCGATGTTTTCAAATGACCGTTGGACTATTTAAGACAAAATCTTTCCTTTTTTGAAAGTCAAACACCCCAACATCGATGTGGATTCTAGACATCGATGTTTTGATGACCGTTAGCCACTTTTAAAGGAAATTCAAAGCCAAAACAGCGATGTTCACTATATGAACAGCGCTGTCGGGCTAGATTTTAGTAGATCCACTTTTATTTGATTTCCACAAATCAAGCCAATCAACCCCAATCTTTTCCCAACCGTTGCACCTTGTTTTTGGGTATAAAAAGGGGTCTCTTGGGTCTACTTTTCACAACCATTCCACACACACTTCATAGCTTTACATTGCATCATTTCATAAACTTTTTACATAGCTTTTTAGAGCCATTTCTTGAGGAATTGAGTGTGTTCTTGATCTAAATTAGTTTACTCATATTCTACTCTTTAAGAGAGTTTTTGTTCTTGAGTGGTTAAGTGTTGTGAACACTTTAAGGGAGGTTTGTTCCCTTGGTTGTACGAAGGAAGGGCATATTCCTTCGAGTTGAAGTCTTGGAGTGCGGTATCTCCGAGCAAGTGTATTGAGGCTCGTGGGACTCGAGTTCTCAGGTTGTAACGGTTTGTTAAGCACCCGTAAGCTTAACGGAAGTAGTGTAGCTCGAGAGAGTCTCTCGGGAGACTGGACTAGCCACACGTTGTGGTGAACCAGTATAAATCTTGGTGTGCTCTCTTTACGCTTTTTTACGCTATTTACTTTTTACGTTCTTTACTTTATCCCTACGATTTTTATTCCGCGAAAATTTATAAACATTCTCGTGCCTCACTATTCACCCCCCCCCCTCTAGTGAAGGGCACTTATTCTAACAATTGGTATCGGAGCCTAACTCTCTACAAGCCTTAACCGGTTGAGAGAACGATCTATATTTTTTTTTGTTAAGAATGTCGTATGCAGGATTAAGTGAAGGAAACTCTTCGATGGAACAAACTACACCTATTGGAAGGAACGAATGAGGATTTACATTCGGTCAATCAACTTCCAACTGTGGTTAATCATCAAAAATGGTGAGACGATGCCAATGAAAAAGGTTGGTGAAACCACCATCCCAAAGAAGGAGGAAGAATATGATGCTGAAGACATCAAGAAGGTAGAAGCTTTTGAAAAAGCTAAACACATGATTTTTTGTGCAATTAACCCGGATGACTACCGGAAAATTTCTTCTTGCTCCACCGCAAAAGAAATGTGGGATAAGCTTGAAGTGACATACGAAGGTACGCCTCAAGTCCGTGAAGCTAAAATTGATTTTCTAACCCATGAATATGAGTTATTTAAAATGAAGGAAATTGAAAGCGTTGATCAAATGTTCGACCGATTTTTAAAGATCATCAACGATCTCCATGTCCTTGGTAAAACATACTCGAACAAAGATCTTGTTCGAAAAATCCTTCGGAGCTTAACATCAGAATGGTGTTCAAAAGCTGATGCCATATATGAGTCAATCCGTAACACCAATGTCACCATCGATGGTCTTCGAGGTAATCTTAAAACTTATGAATCTACCGTTCTTAAACCTTCTCTTCACAAGAGTCCCGGTCTCGCTCTCAAAGCCTCATCCTCAAAAAGGGTAGAGGTAAGTGACTCCGATAGCGATGACGATAATCCTTCTTATAACTTGCTCGAGAAGTTCCAAGAGTTTTTGAAGGAAGAACTTAGGTCCCGAGATTGTAAAAGAAAGGGGAACCCATTCCAACGTGCTTTGGTTGTGGAGAACTTGGCCACATAAAGTCATATTTCCCATACCGCAAGGAAAAGAAGAAGAAGGAACGAGCATACATGGCATGGGATTCGGAAAGTTCCGGTGACGAAACTTCCACCTTATGTCTTATGGCTCATGAACAAAATGGAGAGGTAAGTGCTTCTAACTCTTTCTCATTTGAAGAATTACAAGAAGCCTTTCAAGAATTATTTGGTGAATTGAAGAAAACTTCAAAAATTGCCAAAGAGGCTAAGGTAAAAATTCATGCTTTGGAAGAGGAAAATAAATTTTTGGAAAATGATAATTTTGACCTCAAAAATAAAATTAAGGCAATGAATGAAGCTTCTTCCTTTGACCAAAGTTCTACTTGTTCCTCTTGTGAGTCTTTAAAAATAGAGAATGTAGAACTTAAGAGCACCATAGAAAAACTTAAGGTAGAAGAACCTAAGAAACTTGGTGAAGAAGTTAATAATGATAAACCACCTAGAAGAGCAAATAATCCTAGGAATAACAAAATTAATTTTAGAAAGAATAAAAATAATAAGTTGAGACAACCTAGAAATGACTCTAAGATTTTTATAAATGATAGAAATAATTTGAGGCAACCTAGAAATGAGTCTAGGAACTTAATTAATAATTCTAGGAATAATGACTTTAGATCACCTAGAAATTTTTTGGCTCAACCTAGGCATATGCATAACCCAAATGTAATTTGCCATTATTGCTCTAAGATAGGACACATAGCACCCGTTTGTTTTACCAAACATAGGGATTTGTTTTATAGCTATGATTATTATTTTCCTAACCCTCAAGGACCCAAAAGTTTTTGGGTACCTAAAAACTATTAGATGCATATGTAGGTGTGTTTGAAGACTACATTTTTGTAGTGGATGCTCCAAGCACGAAACCTAATAATTTGCATCAAGGGAGTTTGGGGGAATTGTTTTTGCTATAAACATGGTATCAGTTTCAGGGGAACATACAACAATGATGTTTTGTATCAAACATCAATGCTCAGGGAGTACCTTTTTTTTTAAACTTTACTTAGTGCTTTTTGCTAATGCCAAAAGGGGGAAGTGTTTGGGTATATGCAACAAGTGAGGGGGAGTCTTGTTTTCAAAGACGTAGGGGGAATTACCATTACTCTCTCTTTGAAAACCCAACTTGGCCTGCATATCCCCTCCTTGGTTTGTCATTATCAAAAAGGGGGAAATTGTTGGAAAACATTTTCACTTTGACATTTTGCTAATGACAATGTTTGTTTCCGTTTAGGTTTTGATATTGACAAACCGTCGAGAACATGGAACAAAATGAAAAGATTCAAAGAGATACAAAAAGTTCTTTGAAGAAACAAAAAGCACAAGAAAGGCATAGACGTTGCTAAAGATGGAAACATTGGCGCCTTGAAGACGTATTCTAAATACTTAGGTTTTTATTGTAACAAGCTCAATCAATTTCTCTACGTCATGGCTCAAAACAAAATATGTTTTTCATGCATCAAATTAGTGTTTTCATAAATATTTCTTAAGTTTCTAAAACCCATGGTACTTGCTTAACCAAAACCATAACCATCGGTTATCGGCGCTCGGCTATGGCGTTCGGTTTTCGGCATTGGTTATTGGCATTGATTTTAACCAAATGGTTTTTGGGTTTTTATCTTTGGTTTATGCTTCTGGACACATTTAAAGTTTTTCCAAATGATTAGTTTTCAAAAACCATAACCTTTGTTTTTCGGCGTTCGTTATCAGCATTCGGTGTTGGTTATCGGCGTTGGTTTTTGGTGTCCAAATCAATCAAGTGGTTTTTAATATTTTATTATTGGTTTTTACTTCTGGACATATCCAAATGGTTCTCCAACAAAAACATGTTAAAAACCACCTTTCGTTTTTGGTCTTTTGGTGAAAACCATGTGAAACGGCATAAACTTGGCTAGCCGTGGTTTTTACCTTAATGAAGTGGTTTTTAAGTTTTTATACTTGGTTTCTACCTAAAATACATTATATAAGAGTTTCCAACACTTGGTTTTCATTTTGGAGAACTTTGGTTTTTGACATCGGTTTTCGGCGTTGGCTGCCAAACCATGGTTCTGGCAAACCATCCCGACATGCATGTCGGAAATCCCAACAGCGATGTTGGCATTCAGAAGCCCTGGGCAGTAAGTTTTTGAACAGCGATGTTCATTGTTGAACAGCGATGTTTTCAAATGACCGTTGGACTATTTAAGACAAAATCTTTCCTTTTTTGAAAGTCAAACACCCCAACATCGATGTGGATTCTAGACATCAATGTTTTGATGACCGTTAGCCACTTTTAAAGGAAATTCAAAGCCAAAACAGCAATGTTCACTATATGAACAACGCTGTCGGGCTAGATTTTAGTAGATCCACTTTTATTTGATTTCCACAAATCAAGCCAATCAACCCCAATCTTTTCCCAACCGTTGCACCTTGTTTTTGGGTATAAAAAGGGGTCTCTTGGGTCTACTTTTCACAACCATTCCACACACACTTCATAGCTTTACATTGCATCATTTCATAAACTTTTTACATAGCTTTTTAGAGCCATTTCTTGAGGAATTGAGTGTGTTCTTGATCTAAATTAGTTTACTCATATTCTACTCTTTAAGAGAGTTTTTGTTCTTGAGTGGTTAAGTGTTGTGAACACTTTAAGGGAGGTTTGTTCCCTTGGTTGTACGAAGGAAGGGCATATTCCTTCGAGTTGAAGTCTTGGAGTGCGGTATCTCCGAGCAAGTGTATTGAGGCTCGTGGGACTCGAGTTCTCAGGTTGTAACGGTTTGTTAAGCACCCGTAAGCTTAACGGAAGTAGTGTAGCTCGAGAGAGTCTCTCGGGAGACTGGACTAGCCACACGTTGTGGTGAACCAGTATAAATCTTGGTGTGCTCTCTTTACGCTTTTTTACGCTATTTACTTTTTACGTTCTTTACTTTATCCCTACGATTTTTATTCCGCGAAAATTTATAAACATTCTCGTGCCTCACTATTCACCCCCCCCCCCTCTAGTGAAGGGCACTTATTCTAACAAATTAGTCCCAATCAGGGACTTGCGTTTAAAACCCGTAGAAGATCGCCGTTTGCTCCACTCAGCCGCTGGAACAGGGAACAAGGACATCACCCATGGCTTCTTCTACTAACCCTCTACTATAAACCCCCAAATTGTCCACCATTCTTCATCATTCTTATCCCAATAGAAAGAGCTGAGTGTGAGGAGCGTTTTAGTACTACCAATTTGGTGTCAAGTTGCCGGAGCAAGCTGTGGTGTTCGCCGGAAGTTTCGCCGTCTTTTCACCGGAATCATCGTTTAGCATTAAGGTAAGCCCGTAGATATATCTAATGACTAGAATGTTCATATAGGTCGTTTCTACGTTCATAAATGGTCATTTGGTTGAGTTTTGTGTTTGACATGCTTGAAGAACTAAGAATCATAAACCATGAAATTGATGTTAAAATTATGAATTAATGATGCTAAAATGATCCATGAACCTTGGAGAACATTTTTATATACTTTAATTGAAGTTTGGTGAGTAAAAGTGACATTTCCGCAAGTTGGCTCGAGGTAGAAGACGATGGATAATCGATTATCAACTTGAAAATCGATTATTCATCGTTCTGCAGATTTTTTGAACAAAGCTGAGCAACAGTCAATTATCAGAATGTGATAATCGACTGTCAGCCCTCTCTGAAGTTTGATAATCGATTATCAGAGTGTGATAATCGATTATCAAACAGTAGATTATCAGAAGTGACAGTAGACTGTCTCCCTACACTATTGAAGAAAATGAAGCTAATAGTTAATAATTGAATTTCCTATCATATATTAATCAATTATTGTTTAGAAAACATGATTTTTGAACTATGAAATCCTATTTTTGATACCAATTAATTATGCACAATATAAATATGATTTTGTATAATAAAAATGATGTTTTTGGTATATAAAATACTATGTGATGCATGACGGTAAGTTCGGGTGTTAACACTCGAGACTAGGCCGCTGTTTGTTATCAAATGTTATGTTGATTGATGATTATGATGAATGATTATTATGATGATTATGACTTGATGAAACTACTGATTAAAATGATTATTGAAGATTAAATTATGAATTGAAATGAATATGTTGATGATTATGAAATGATTTGAATTCTAAGGATATCTAGAAGAACTCTAAGATATACCTAGGTTGACGTTGGTTTCTAAGACTATCTAGAAGACCTCTAAGATGACTTAGAAATAGGCCTTGCGGGTATAATTATGAATATTCGGTGGCCTGGGTTAAAACGTACGTACGGGATCCATAACCAAACTAGAGGAACTCGTTTGGGGATGCCACCCAACCCGACAGTTAGTATCCTACTGTTCGGTTTTCTGGATTTGTACCTTAAGCAAAGGCTAGTTTAAGAGTTGGTAAATCAATCGGAATATATGTACCTTAAACTAATGACCTAGCTTAAGAGTTGGATAGAAGTACCTTAAACTAGAACTAGTTTAAGAGTTGGTAAACATTAAAAAGATTAGCCTTAGATTAAGTATAGTTTAAGGATATTGTTGAGTATTGAATATTGAATATGAATGTTGAATATTGAAATATTGAAATAAAAATATTGAGAATATCATGAATTATATATTGTGTGCATGATATCAAATGGTTGTTTGTGAATTGAGATTCAATTTATGTAGATGTTCGACGCTTTAGATATGCTTACTCAGCTTCACCGCTGAGCGTGTAGTGTGTTTTATTTGCTACACGCAGGTAGGCAGAACGAGTAATTGACATGTTCCTGGCAGCAGAAGGGGCGAGGCGATCGTGGTGGATTTATGATTTAAAATGATTAAATTAAATTGTTATGAGACATGATTTAAATTGCTTCCGCATTATGGTTAAAAACTCCATAATTTATTACTGTTATGTATGGAATATTATTTTATGATAAATAAAGATGTTAAAATGTTTTAAATTTTTACGATTACCAAGTTAATACTTTAGTCCGAAAGGGGCTGCAGACCTGGACGGATTAGGGTGTTACACTTACCGTCATACATCACATAACATTTTATTTGTTAAAAATATTACTTTTAATGTGAAAAATCATTTTTATAATGTTCATAATCAATTGTTATCAAAAATAGGATTTTAGAGCTCAAAAATAACATTTTCAGACAAATTTTCGGATCAGAAATTCGGGGGATCGATCCAGCCCTCTGGAACGATCCATACCCTGAAAATTTACTCCCAGGGGATCGATCCAAGCCCCTGGATCGATCCAGACAGTGGTTTTTCAGCCACTGTTCATCGTCTTCTACCTCGCGACTTCAATTTCGGGAATTCCATTTTTAGGTTCCAAACTTCGATTAAACTATATAGAAATGTTCTCCAAGGTTCAAAGATCATTTTGGCATTATTAATTCATAGTTTTAACATCAATTTAATGGTTTACGATTCTTGGTTCTTCAAGCATGTCAAACACAAAACTCAACCAAACGACCGTTTATGAACGTAGGAACGATCTATACGAACATTCTAGTCATTAGATATATCTGCGGGCTTACCTCGAAGCGTAATGGAGGTTTTGAAGTTTTTCCGGCAAATCTTCCAGCGAGGATTGCGCCTATCTCCGGCGACGGGAAGCTCTCTTGACAGCACTACTCCACTCTCTACACTCTTAGCTATCTCTTAGAAGAAGAATGGTGAAAAATGGTGAGGTTTAGAGAGGTTTATATAGTGGAGTGGAGAGGAAGAAGACACAGGTTTGGTGACATCCGTTTCCCTGTTCTGGCATCTCGGTGGAGGGAGCGGCGATTGCTAGGATTCCCAGACGCAAGTCCCTGATTGGAACTAATTTGGTCCCAGTCGGGGAACACTTTTTTGTCCAACTTTCTCCGAATTGAAATCCGATTGAACCGTTGGAATCAGACAGTCAAACTCTACATAACGATAAAATTTTTATTATTTATTGACCAACTTTATAATTCACATATTTTTGGGTCTTTCTCAGTAATTAATTAATTATCAATTAATTAATTCTGATAGGCCTATTTTCGGGGCGTTACATTTCTCTCCCCCTTAAAATAATTTCGTCCTCGAAATTACCTGAGTCATTGATGGAAGAGGTTCGGATATTGCATTCTTATTGACTCTTCAGTTTCCCATGTTGCTTCTTCAGTCGAGTGATTCCTCCATAGTACTTTGACTAGAGGGACAGATTTGTTTCTTAGTTCCTTGACTTCACGTGCCAAAATTTGGACAGGTTCTTCTGCATAGGTCAAATTTTCATCAAGAGTTACAGTTCCATCGGTCAAGACATGCGATGGATCAAAACGGTTTCGTTTCAACATTGACACATGGAATACATCGTGAATTTTGTTTAATTCGGGTGGAAGTTCCAACCGATAGGCTACTGGACCTACCCGTTCAATGATTCGGTATGGCCCAATATACCTTGGACTCAGTTTTCCCTTCCTACCAAATCGCAGTACTTTCTTCCATGGTGAGACTTTCAGGAATACTTTGTCATCAACATTGTATTCAATCTTTCTCTGATTAAACGAACCTTTTCTTCAGTTTCGCGGACGAGATCAGGTCCTTCAAGCTTTTGCTCGCTTAATTCTGTCCAGCATACTGGGTTCTACAACGTCTTCCATACAAGGCTTCGTATGGGGCCATTTGGATACTCGCTTGATAACTGTTGTTATAAGCAAACTCCATTAGCGGTAAATATTGTTCCCAATTGTTTCCAAAATCGATTACACATGCTCTTATCATATCTTCCAGAATTTGAATTGTTCTTTCAGATTGTCCATCAGTTTGAGGATGAAATGCTGTACTAAAGTTGAGTTTAGTACCTAAGGCTTTCTGCAGACTCTTCCAGAATTGCGACGTGAATCGAGGGTCACGATCAGAAATGATAGACAAAGGCACACCATATAATCTTACGATCTCACAGATGTACAATTCTGCCAACTTTTTCAATGACGTATCACGTTGAATTGGAATGAAGTGAGATGATTTGGTTAATCGGTTAACGATAACCCAAACAGCGTCATTCTTCTTAACTAATAATGGCAGTCCGATTACAGAGTCCATCGTAATTCGTTCCCACTTCCATTCAGGAATGGTTGGTGGATGCAGCAATCCACTTGGAACTTGATGTTCCGCTTTGACTTGTTGACATGTCAGACATCGGGTCGTAAATTCTGAAATTTCCCGCTTCATTGTGGGCCACCAATACGTTTTCTTCAGATCCTGATACATTTTATTACTACCAGGATGCATGGTATATGTGGTTTCGTGAGATTCATGCATTACACGTTCTTTCACTTCACCACTAGGAACTACCAAACGATTCCTGTAGAATAAAATTCCGTCATTCACAGTGAAGTCTTGTCTCTCCCCCTTAGAGACAAGTTCACAAGTCTTCAAACAATAATCATCATTCTTTTGCGCTGAGTGAATTTCGTTTTCCAGAGTTGGTTGGATTCGGAGTTCGGCTACCATCTTCCGACTTAACGCATCAGCAACTACGTTAGCCTTACCAGGGTGATAGTCGATATAGCAGTCATAATCCTTGATAAATTCCAGCCATCTTCTTTGTCTCAGATTCAACTCTTTCTGAGTTAACAGGTATTTCAGAATTTTATGGTCTGTATGAATATATGTTGTTTCTCCGAAGAGATAATGACGCCATATTTTTAAAGCAAATACAACTGCTGCTAACTCAAGATCATGGGTGGGATAGTTACATTCATGAGGCTTCAACTGCCTTGATGCGTATGCCACGACCTTACCGTCTTGCATAAGTACACATCCCAAGCCGTTATGAGATGCGTCACTAAAGATTGTGTAGTCTACACCTGGTACTGGTTGTGTCAGTACAGGTGCTTCTGTCAGACATTTCTTTTGTTTTTCAAAGCTTTGTTGGCATGCGTCGGTCCATACGAATTTCACGTCTTTCCTTAGGAGTTTATTGAGTGGAGTTGCGATCGAGGAAAAACCTTCACCGAATCGTCGATAGTATCCAACTAACCCTAGAAAACTTCTTACTTCTCGAACATTCCTTGGAACTTTCCACTCGGTGATGGCAGATATTTTGCTAGGGTCCACTTTGACACCTTCTTTCAAAATCACATGTCCTAGAAATGTGACTTCATCAAGCCAGAATTCACACTTTGACAATTTGGAATATAGTTTGTGCTCTCGTAGTACACTGAGTACTACCTCCAGGTGTTTCACATGGTCTTCTCGATTTTTCGAGTACACAAGAATATCGTCGATGAACACAACTACGAATTGATCAAGATATGGTCGGAATATACTATTCATGAGATCCATGAATACTGCAGGAGCATTGGTCAAACCAAAGGGCATCACCGTAAATTCATAATGACCATAACGAGTACGGAATGCGGTCTTTGGGATGTCCTCTTTCTTGACAGGAATTTGATGGTATCCTGACCGTAAGTCAATCTTAGAGAATACAGTAGATCCTCTAAGCTGATCAAATAAGTCATCGATACGGGGTAAAGGATAACGATTTTTGATTGTGACTTTATTCAATTGACGGTAATCGATGCAGAGTCTCATCGACCCGTCCTTCTTTCTTACAAACAGAACGGGTGCTCCCCAAGGGGAAACACTCGGTCGAATGAATCCTTTATCAAGCAGTTCTTGTAGTTGGGCTTTCAACTCTTTCATTTCAGTAGGAGCCATACGATAGGGAGTTGCTGATATCGGTCCTATTCCAGGAACAAGGTCGATGGAAAATTCTACTTCTCTAGAAGATGGTATACCAGGAAGTTCGTCAGGAAATACATTAGGAAAGTTACACACTGTTGGTATGTCCTTCAATCCAGGAGTTTCTTTTGATGTGTCTCGTACATTACATAAATAGGCTTCACATTTCTTGCGGATAAGGCGCTTAGCATGTATGTACGAGATGAATTCAGTAGGTGTGGGTGTCAGTTTTTCTTTCACTTCTATGGTCCTTCCATCATTGTTTTTCAGTTGTATCACCCGTCGTCGGCAATCGATAACAGCTTGATGTTCCGTAAGCCAATCCATACCGAGAATGATGTTGAATTCCTTGTACGGTAATTCAACAAGATTTGCAAGGAATTGTTGTCCTTCGACAATCAACGGACAATCTTGGTATCCATAATCTAACCTCATACTATGTCCTAGTGGATTAGACACTAGTATAGGGTGTTCTAAGTTTTCTCTCAATATGTCAGCTTTGTTAGGCATAGGTACACAGATGTAAGATAATGTTGATCCAGGATCAATCAGCACATGCATGACAGTATCGAATAATGAAAACATACCTTGAATGACGTCAGGGTTATCTTCAGTGCGTCCCTTCATGGCATACGTACGGGCAGGCGCTCGTCCTTGTTGTTGGTTTTGATTTTTAACAGGATTAGATCCTGCAGTCGAGCGTTGACTAGGTGCGGGACGTGTTGATGCCGCCTGACTGGCAATAGAGGCGGGTGGAAATGGCTCTCCAGGATTTGTGGGACAGTTCTTTCGGAAATGTCCAGGTTTTCCACAACCCAGACATAATCCTTGAGCAAGTCAACATTCCCCAGGATGGTGTCTCCCACACATATTACACATTGGATTTTTCCATCCCCTTGACTTGTTGCCAGACGCCACTGATTGGGTTTGTACAGATTTCCCCTTCTTAGAGTAGTGTGAGCTATTGGGTCCTTGAAATGGTCTTTTCCCACTCGGGACAGAATTTGTGGGTCGGCGTTGACTTGTGTTAGCACCTTCTTTCTTCAAGTACTCCTTACAAGCATTCAGATCCTTGTCTGCTTTAGCGATTAGATCATAGGCCCACCGTTGGTATGACAGATACTTGAGCCCTGAGATCAGGTCGGAGTTTTGACCTGAATTCCTCAATACGGTCAGTCGTGGTGCTTACTAATGTCGGTGAAAATTTGGCCAGACTGACAAACTTTTGGCGATAATCGGGAAGCGTCATATCTCCTTGTCGTAACTCCACAAATTCGGTACGTTTCTCTTCACGGAAACGTGCTGGGATATACTCTTTCTTGAAAGCCCAGTCGAAGAACTCCCACGTCCATGGTTTCGGGGTTTCGTTGCTCTCATCGGTGCGTTTCCACCATTCGTAGGCTTCTCCACGAAGTAACTGTGCTGCGAACCTAGGGTAGTCGTTGAGAGATACGTTTAGATCTCTCAACACTCTAGCGGTTTGTTCAATCCAATTCCAAGCAACTTGAGGTTTGGCGATTTGATCGCCCAGAAACTCTTCTGCTCCATTATCTTTCAGAAATTTGAAAGTGATCACACGCGGTGGCGGCAGTGGTGGTGGTTGGAACATTGGAGCATTGGCCACTTGTTGAAGCAAGTTTGCCAAGAAAACAGGAATTGCGTAGTCAGGTTGACCACCAGCATTCGCATTGTTCTGAGGAACATCCTCTTGGTTGATAGGCTCGTTTTGGATAGGAGGGGTGAAGCTAGATGCTTCAGTGTGAACACTTACGTGTTCATTGTTGCCTTGTCCGTGTGCGGTTTCTTGACTCATTCTACAATTAACAGAAATTCCTTTATTAGGATTCTTTATTTGGGTAGTTGAGTTCATGACAGAAATTACAAAAGATTACAATAATTGATACAATCAAGGGATTCGATCAACAAGATTTATTCTAAGCGTTTGCGTTTGAATAGTTGGATTTCCTTGAATTTACGGAAGGATCTTCCACACCGGATCCGCAGATGCTGTTGGCAGAGTCTATGCTGAACGTCTCTTCCGGGTCATCCCGTTCCCATGCAGCCTTGCGGCGCAGATAAATCCTTCTTTTCATTATTTTCGCAAAGCGATGGGCGCGTTGATAGCGTATCAGGGAGTCATATACATTTCGTTTGTTCTTTCGTCTTTTACCATGTACGAAAGTGCGACTTGAATCAACACTTGATATCATTTCCGAATTAACAGTTGACATCTATGAAATTCAATACAGACACATTAAATACTTAGATTTTTGTTACCTTCTTGGAGCAGAGGGATGCGAGAGTCGTGGATGTGATTGACAAAAAAAATTTTTTGTTTTATATATAGCCAAAATATATATGTATATAATAAATATAAATATATATATATATATATATATATATATATATATATATATATATATATATATATATATATATTATATATATATATATATATATATATATATATATATATATATATATATATATATATATATATATATATATATATATATTAAATCCAAGTTTTGATCCGAAGATCGGGTTTAAAACCATTTGCTCCGATACCAAATTGTAACACATCTATGTGGCTACAATTTGGTCCTATCAAAGCACTCAATTGCTTGAGCCCTTAGGCGGGGAGTCACGCTTCGCCACCGTTCACGCGCGAGGGTTCCCAAGGATCATGAGTTGGCTATATGTATCTCCCCAAGCTGTGTGTCCCATACCACACAGATTAGAAAGATATCTACCTCCACCGGCTACATGTATCTTACCAAGTTGTATGTCCCATACCACACAGATTAGAAAGATATCTGTCTCCAGCCTCACTTTGCTCCGATACCAAATTATAACACCCTAATCCGTCCAGGTCTGCAACCCCATTCGGACTAAAGTATAAACTTGGTATTCGTAAACATTCAAAATATTTCAAACAATTAAAACTTTATTTCATAATAATTAATTCAAAATAGTAACGGAGTAATTTAATGTTGCGGAAGCTTAATAAAACATAATACAAACATAATTAATTTATGTCTTTTCAACAGTAATTTAAATCCAAAACACACATCCGTCCGACCTCCTCGTCCCATCTACCTCCAGGAAATCATTTCTTCATTCTTTTTGTTTACCTGCGTGTAGCAAATAAAACATACTACACGCTCAGCGTTTAAGCTGAGTAAGCATATCTAATGCGTCGAACATCCATATAAACTGAATCTAAATTCATAATCAAACCCATTTGATATCATGCACATAATGTTCAGTTCAGGTACTCAATAATCATAAGTCAATATTCAACATTCATTATATTATTTTCACATTTTATCCGTCATTCATAATAACCACAATACTCAATTCAATATTTATTCATATTCAATATTCAACAGTATCCTTATACTATTCTTAGTCTAAGGCCAATCACTTTAATATTTGTCAACCCTTAAATTAATTCTAGTTTAAATTATTAAACTATATTCCAATATAAAGTACTCCTAAATAATCCTTAAGCTAGGCTTAGTTTAAGATAAAAGGGTTTTGAACATCTTAAACTTACCTTCACTTAAGGCCAACCAGAAACCGACAGCGTAGTGTTCACTGTTGGGTGGGTGGTACCCCCAAACGAGTAGGTACTCAAATTTGGTTCTTGGATCCCGTACGTACGTTTTAACCCTAGCCACCGGGGTTCATACCCGCAAGGCTTAACTTAAATAGGTATATCTTAGGGGTCTTCTAGATACCTTTCAAATCGATATTAATATGGGTATATCTTAGAGGTCTTCTAGATACCCTTAACAATATATTATTTTCATATTCATCAATATATTCATTATAATTTAATCATTCACAATTATCATTTTTAATCAGAATATTTATTAAGATTTATTCATCATAATCATCAATCAATAATCATTACCATAATCATTAATCAACATAATATTCAATAACAATTAGCGGCCTAGCTTCGGGTGTTAACACCCTAACTTACCGTCATGCATCACATAACATTTTATTTGTTAAAAATATTACTTTTAATGTGAAAAATCATTTTTATAATGTTCATAATCAATTGTTATCAAAAATAGGATTTTAGAGCTCAAAAATAACATTTTCAGACAAATTTTCGGATCAGAAATTCGGGGGATCGATCCAGCCCTCTGGATCGATCCATACCATGAAAAATTACTCCCAGGGGATCGATCCAAGCCCCTGGATCGATCCAGACAGTGGTTTTTCAGCCACTGTTCATCGTCTTCTACCTCGCAACTTCAATTTCGGGAATTCCATTTTTAGGTTCCAAACTTCGATTAAACTATATAGAAATGTTCTCCAAGGTTCAAAGATCATTTTGGCATTATTAATTCATAGTTTTAACATCAATTTAATGGTTTACGATTCTTGGTTCTTCAAACATGTCAAACACAAAACTCAACCAAACGACCGTTTATGAACGTAGAAACGATCTATACGAACATTCTAGTCATTACCTCGAAGCGTAATGGAGGTTTTGAAGTTTTTCCGGCGAGGATTGCGCCTATCTCCGGCGACGGGAAGCTCTCTTGACAGCACTACTCCACTCTCTACACTCTTAGCTATCTCTTAGAAGAAGAATGGTGAAAATTGGTGAGGTTTAGAGAGGTTTATATAGTGGAGTGGAGAGGAAGAAGACACAGGTTTGGTGACATCCGTTTCCCTGTTCTGGCGTCTCGGTGGAGGGAGCGGCGATTGCTAGGATTCCCAGACGCAAGTCCCTGATTGGAACTAATTTGGTCCCAGTCGGGGAACACTTTTTGGTCCAACTATCTCCGAATTGAAATCCGATTGAACCGTTGGAATCAGACAGCCAAACTCTACATAACGATAAAATTTTTATTATTTATTGACCAACTTTATAATTCACATATTTTTGGGTCTTTCTCAGTAATTAATTAATTATCAATTAATTAATTCTGATAGGCCTATTTTCGGGGCGTTACACTAAGTGTGTGACCCTTTAGGTATCCATAACACTGGCAATGATATTAATATAAATTAATACCATAGATAATAAGTGGTATCTAGCAACACATTATTACCCCCAGATTATGAAAAAGACGTTCATCTCATCAATACCTTCTACGACACAAGACGTTCTATAACTATTATCCTTCTGTCCTAAATGTCATGATTTAACACAAGGCATGGGGTGTGTATCCTTGTATAGTTAAATCAGCTGTTACTGAATCTCAAGTAGACTGGCAGGGATCAGATATTTATCAGTCTCTGGATAGGGACATATCTGGGCATGGCCATGCACTTTTCCAAGTCCTACTATTCAGTGGGCCCATTGACATTATACTTCTATACAGTAGAAGGGACAGATCCTGTATCTGTTATTCACATCTCTAAATACGCTTAGCGGCATACCCAACGCATAACTGTACGTCTACCAGTATTTCAGATAGCATTAGTTATGAATCAAAGCATACGGCCCCACATATCAGAGAATGTAATAACTTCAAGTCTGAGGATAGTTATAGCAAGGTCGAATTGAGAATACTGATAAACACATTACTGTAGATCCATGCAGTATTCTCAAGATGGGTCAATCCAGTCACATAGTATCGATATAATATGCACCTACGTACAGATTAAGATATCACAATACCTATAGTCTATGAGACGCAACTATCTCATCTCGCACGTACTAGTCTTGATACGTTATGACGTCCGTATTATCATAAAGTGCGACTAGGGATATTCTAGACATAGCCTTCGTCAAGAAGTAACAGTCTCATAATCAGAACATCGTAGTCCTCATCTATGTTACTGAAGCGCTATCGTCTATGGACTGAAGCTATGTTATGTTACACGAGATATAAAACATACTTCAAGGCCTTTCATTCATGATAAAGTGTACAGTTACATAGGTATTTGATTGCCGCTAGGGCACCTAAATACAACATAACGTTGGACTGTGGTGTCCCAAAGGCTCTTCTTGTCATCTCGTTGGTTATTCTGACTCGGACTTTGCCGGTTGCAAGTTGGACCGTAAAAGCACGAGTGGGACTTGCCACTTACTTGGTAGTTCCTTAGTTTCTTGGTTTAGCAAGAAACAAGTCAGTGTTGCGTTATCCACAACCGAAGTAGAATACGTTGCCGCCATTAGTTGTTGTGCTCAAACCCTTTGGATGAAGCAACAACTCGTGGACTATGGCCTTAGTTTCAATCACGTTCTACTTTGTTGTGATAATACTAGCGCCATAAGCTTGACGAAGAACCCCTTTCTTCACTCAAGGACGAAACACATTGACATTAGGCATCATTTCATTAGAGATCATGTTCTCAAAGGTGATGTCGAAATTGAGTTTGTTGAAACACACAACCAATTAGCCAACATTTTCACAAAACCTTTAGAGAAAGAGTCGTTCTTCCGCATTCGTAGTGAACTCAGAATCCTTGACTCCACGATGATCTAATTTGTGCATTTTATTACTCCTGTATCTCTGTTTGAACATTTACTAACTTGAGTGTCGGAGGGTTTTCTAACTCTTTTTTGCAGGGACGGTTCGAAGTGAGGGAATCAGGAAGTCAGGGGAACCAGCGATGGATGGCTTATACCATCGCTGGGAGGGAAGTCTCTTCTTTCTAGAACTTCTCTTCCCATCGATGGGAACTTCCTCCCATCGCTGGGTGATTGACTCTATTTTTTTTAAAATGCTTAACGGATTTCCAGAACCTCTTTACCCATCGATGGGAACATTCTCCCATCGCTGGGTGTATGACTTTTGTTTAAAAAAAAATTCAGAACCTCCCTACCCATCGATGGGAACTTCCTCCCATCGCAGGGTGTTTCACACTATTTTTTTAAATTTTTTTTAACGGATTTCCAAAACAACCCTACCCAGCGATGGGATGGTACTAACATCGCTAGGAAGGTCAATTTCAGTTTTCTCCTCTTTCCAGTAGCCACCTTCCCATTGATGGGAGAACCCACACATTGCTGGGAAGACAGCCTTGATCTCTTCCTCGCTTTATAGTGATCATCTTCCCATCAATGGGTAGATCCTACCATCGCTGGGAAGGCTGTTGCAGTTCAAAAAAATTATAGTCGTTGGGCACCAAATTTAATGCCCAACAGCCATATTTTTTGAATTCACACGGTTTTCTCTCCTCTCCCTATATATATTCATCACTCTTGGTCATTTCTAATCACAAGTTACATCACCATTTCATTCTCTTAAGCCTATTCTTCCCAATTCATCGCTTTTTCGTCAAAAACGCCTCTACGATGGCCGGAGGAAAGAAGACCAAGACTTCCAAGAAGAAAGGCAACACCGAAGCCACAACCTCAGCGCCTCAACCTTTCCCGTATCTCGACGGATCCTTCTTGGAGTTCGGGTCGGAGGAGGAACTCACCCGATTCCTCACGCACTTCGCCAAGCGCCCCATCTTTCCCCAACAAAAGGGGTACCACGAGCTCGACAACCAACTCCAAGCGTCGGGTTTGTGGCCCTTTGTCTCCAAGAACCGCACGTCCTACAATCCCGCCTTTGTCCGGGCGTTCTACTCCAATCTCCGCCGCGACGGCGACACCATCTACAGTAGCATCAATCTCTACGACATAGAGATTGATTTGCCTACCTTTGCCCGGATCGCAGGACTACCCATCCGAGGGGACGACATCGCGACGTACGGTGGCGACGATTGGATCCTAAACCACGAGGCGGTGGTCATTCGAGAGCTTGGGATCACCAACCTCATCCGCCACAGCGGCACACTGACGATCCACTCGGCCCCGCCGGAGAAGCGTCTTCTTCTCTACATCCTCACCCGGATTCTCTGCCCCCGGGACAGTAGCCACACCTCGCTCTTCATCGAGGACTTGAAGGCCATTCATGCAATCATCCACGGCGCCAACATCAATTGGGCAAAGTTTGTCATGATCCACATGGCAGATTGCGCTTCCATTGCCACCAAGCGAAGCCTGCCCTACGCCTTCCTCGTCATGGATATCATCGTGTCCTCCGACATCCATATTGCCGGCCCGGACACCAAGATGCCGAAGCTTTGGATGATCGCTGACGGCACCTTCCGGAAGAAGTCCGGAAACAAAGACGGCGCGGGCCCGAGTCGTGCACCAGCCCCCGCTCCCGCCAAGGCCTCCTTGCAATCCATAGCCAATACCCTAAATCGGCTAACCCTCATGGTGGACGGCATGGGACAGTCAATCGAGCGGATGGACTGGACATTGCAGTGCCAACATCACGACATGACGGCGTTCTTCCGTGGAGTCAACTACGTCCCGCCACCCTTCAACACCACATTCCTCGGCCAAAACTATGAAGGCGGGGATGAGGACGACGATTCCTATGCTCCATCCTTCTCCCCCGACGAGGAAGACTTCGAAGATGCGGTCAACGGTGATCCCATGGACGTCGAGGATGACGACGACGACGAGGACGCCGACGCCTAGCCCTTTCTTTTTTTCCTTTAATATGCTTGTATTTTTCACTTTATTATCCGTTGTATTCCGCATTTCCCTCTTTCAATGAATAAAACTTTACTTTTAATTCTTTTTGTTAATGTCAAAAGGGGGAAGATATAAAGAGGTAATGCATAAATTGAGGGGGAACTTTTTCCAAGGATTAAATTGTTTAAAATATAAAAACTAACACTTATTCAACACATAAACTTTGTTGAAAATAAAATTGCATTTATTAAGGGGGAACATTTTTTTAAAGTCTCAAAACAAACCTCCTATGCATAACCCTGTCTTGTTTGCCATTATCAAAAAGGGGGAAATTGTTGAAACACGTGTTTATCACGTTTTCGTACTAAAACCGTGTTCGTTTTTATGACAGGTTTTGATAATGCCAAACCGTCGTGATCAAGACAAAGTGTTGAATATACAAGGCAAGAAGTGAAGATAAGAACAAGAGCTAAAAAAGACCAAGAACGAAGACCGTAGTTTAGCGTCGTTGAGTCGGTCACAAATGTGATCAAGACCGACCCAAGCCTCACACCTTGGCTCTCTAGGCTAAAACGTTTTTATTTCATTTCACATATCATCAAAATGTTTTTCAAACATGTTTAAAACATTAAAAACACTTGGTGTTCGCTCAAACCAAAAACCAACCCATCCGGCGTTCGGCTTTCAGAAACCGGCGTTCGGCATTCGGTTATCGACGTTGGTTTTTGGCGTCCAAACCAACCAAGTGGTTTTCAACATTTTATATTTGGTTTTTACTTCTAGACATGTTTAAATAGTTCTCCAACAAAAACACTTTAAAAACCATCTTTCGTTTTTGGTCGTTTGGCAAAAACCATGCGAAACGGCATAAACTTGGCTAGCCGTGGTTTTTACTCAAATGACGTGGTTTTTAAAGTGTCTCACTTGATTTATTAGCCAAATACATTAAATAAGTGTTTTGAACACTTGGTTTTCAGTTTGGAGAACTTTGCATTTTTTGGTCATTCTTGCATCGGTTGGCCAGGCCATGGTTCAGGCAAAAACCATGAGTTTTTTATTAAACCATCCACCCATCGATGGGTAAGCGGACCTTCAGCCCAACCGAATTCCAGAACCATGCCAAACAGTGATGGGAAGTTCTACCCATCGTTGTGCAAGCCTTGGTTCAATATAATCACAAGGGAGAATGCCCTTACCCAGCGATGGGAACCTTTACCCATCGATGGGAACCCAGCGATGGGAGGGCATACCCATCGCTGGTTAGGCATGACCGTTGTAAGTTATTTAAGGCTGATTCTTTCCTTGTTTGAAAGTCAACCTCCCATCCAGCGATGGGAAGTGTTTACCCATCGATGGGTAGGTGACCGTTGGCTTCAAAACTGAAGGAAAATTGGCTTACCAGCGATGGGTAGTTCCATACATCGCTGGAAAAGCCAATATCCTGCAGATCCACATTTTAATAGCAATCCCATAATTCATGCCAATCACCCCTTTAATGCCTTGATCCGTTGGAGCCTATTTTGGCATTATAAAAAGGGGTGTTTGGGTCTGCTTTACATATCAATTCACTTCACAATATCCATATTATCATTGCATTCAAACAACATCATTTTCCATAGCTTTCTAGAGCCAATTTGTGTGAAGTTTGAGTTGTTCTTGAGCGTTTTTAGTTTACTCAATATCTACTCTTAAAGAGAGTCTCGTTCTTGAGTGTATTAGTGTTCTAAGACACGTTGAGAGAAAGTATTTCTCTTGTTTGATTCGAAGGAAAGGATGTTTCCTTCAAAGGACTTGTTGAGGTTCGTGTAACTCGAATTCTCAAGTTAAGCACCGTTAAGCTTAACGAGATAGTAGTGTAGCTCGAGAGAGTCTCTTGGGAGGTTGGATTAGCCACAAGTTCTGGTGAACCAGGGTAAATTCGGTGTGCCTCTTACTCTTCTCTTTACTTCTCCTTTGAATTTTTTATTCCTGCGATTTCTACGATCAAACGTTATTCACCCCCCCCCTCTAGCGTTGGTTATTTATTCTAACACCCTATCGATAATCCTAAGAGTGGCGAAGATTGCGAACCATCGGAAGTGGAAGGTGATGTAACAGAGAGTGCATGGGCACAACAAATGCGAAAAGAGGCTGTTACCGAGAGAACGAGGTACACTCTGGATGTTGTCTTGAAGAAAGGTTTGACTTTTGATTCCATTGTAAGTTTGCAAGATGCAGTGACCAAACATTGTATTAAGGACCATAGAGTATGCCTTCCGAAATACAAAAAAAAGTGGCTCTTGGGCGGCTAAATGTTGGTACAAGGACGGAAACCCACCCTGTGCATGGTGGGTACAGGCAGCACAACAAAACGGAGGAGAGTGGCTGTTAAAGAAGTTTAACAAAAAACACACATGTCGTCCGGATTACTCATATGGAGGGGATGATTATATTATCACACAAGGTTTCATTGCTAGGATGATTTTTGGAAAAGTCCGTGTCGACCCAGAATATAAGGTGAAGCTTATTCTGTTGGGTTCTACACTTGGATAGGGCAGCGGAAATATAAAATTTTTATTGTCCAAACGTAGATCCACCCAGGACCTCTTATGATTATTATAAGTTATTGTTAAGAAATATACCTTTCTTGGCGAGCAAGCAACGATATGTGTAGGTTGAAGGATTGATCCAAGAGCTAGCCACAAAAGTATATCACCTCCAGTTGAGACACACGAACAACGAAGAGTTTTCTAGAGAAAAATTATGCCAGTAATTTTTCTCTAGAATATTTCTAAAATATAAAATATTTGGTGTAAGGTATTAAGAGAACAAAATAAATTTTTCTCTCTTAAAATTATGCTAGGGCCGAAAATCTTCATCACCAAAAAGGGGTGGGATGATCTCCTATTTATAAGGAGCATAATCCCTATTCCTGTTCCTAATAGGAATATAGCTTTTAGAGTTTAGGAAGGAAATCAAATCTCATTCCTATTCTACTTAGGAAATTTCGAATGGCACTTTAAGGAAGCTTCTAATTTATTTTATCAACTTTAATTATCATATAATTAACACAAAATAAATAATATAACATTTATTATATACATACATATACATACATACATACATATATATATATATATATATATATATATATATATATATATATATATATATATATATATATATATATATATATATATATATATATATATATATACGAAACATATATATATATATATATATATACACGCCGAACACACACACACACAGAATATATATATATATATATATATATATATATATATATATATATATATATATATATATATATATATATATATATATATATATATATATATATATATATATATATATATATATATATATATATATATATATAATATATATATATATATATATATATATATATATATATATATAATATATATATATATATATATATATATACCTGGAATGGTGGACAGAATACCACAACCAAACTCTAGAAGGATGGCTCAAAGGTATCATACCTGGAATCATCTCCCACCAAATTTGGAAGGAAAGAAACCGGCGCATCCATGAAAACAGCAGCAAAGAGTCGGGGAGACTACTTCAAGACTGTATTGCCCAAGTACAGGAGTGGGTTCTTGGAAGGGCTCCTTCAAAGCTTAAGTACTTCGATGCCTGGAGACTTCCTCCTGAACTTATGCTCTCGCAGCAAAGGAACCCCTCCCTTAGAGTCCATAGGTGGACCAACACCTCGGACAGCGGATTACACCTATCCACAGATGTTGCAATCAATCAAAATTACGGGGTGGCTAGTGCAGTTTTACGCAGAGGAAATGGCACTTTCATTTCAGCGGGAACATGGAAGATTGAAGAAACATCTGCCTTACAAGGTGAGGCAAAAGCTTTAGCCATTGGCATACAATGGGCTGCACATTTTGGAAGATATATTTGGGCCAACACTGACTGCAAAAGTCTAGCCAAGTCAATTTCCAGCCGCAAAAACCTGGGAGTCAACCATGAACTTTGGACAACTCTCCTCCATGCTTCTCACATTCGGGTCAAAAGATCTGCTACATACCTCGAGAGGGAAATATGGGAGCCCATCATTTGGCCAAATGGGCCAGCCAACATAATCTTTTTACTCCTTGTATTTCTTTTTTCATTGCTCTCCCACATGTTCAGGGAGCAATCATAGCTGATGTAATGCTTCCTTTCTTTCGCTAATCAATAAAAAGCTAGCTTCATTATATATATATATATATATATATATATATATATATATATATATATATATATATATATATATATATATATATATATATATATATATCATGAATTTTTCCAGAGAGAGAGGGGCGAGAGGCGATTATCGCCGCCGACCAAATCGCTATTCCTTCCGATTAGCTCCCTCTCAACGACAATCTTCACATCAAAGAATCTCAAATGGATTTCGAAGAGCCTCCCCTGATCTTTATCCGAACGTACGAAGCCGCTACCGGACTCACCCCTTTGATCCGGGTTTATCGTCTAACGGAGGTAAGAATTCATTGCCTAACAGAGATGTCTATTGGCTCCCAATCCGGGATGCCAATCGGTGTAGAAGCTCAGGTCGGCGCTCAATTCAAGGAAGGAGGAGCCCAATCCGGGAACCCTATCAACATTTTGGTGAAAAAAACACAAGCGCCAATCAGAGATTTGACAGTACCTCCAGACTTTCAGACTTCATCCACAGAAACCTTCTGGAATACCGTAAGAATACTCAGCAGACGGCCAATCTTCAGGCGTCTCTCACCCTAGGTCATGACACTTTTACTCTTTTCCATTCCTTTTACAATCAAACTTACTGTGTCTCTGTTGAAGGAAAGAGAAGTTGCATTATTTGGCTTGACTCTGATTTACTTAGTTGGTTAGTGGAATGCCTCTTAAAAATCTCTTTTGAACCATGTTGGGTTTTCTCAAGAAATACTGAGAAGAGGACTTTGAAAGTGGGTAGGGAATCTGATTTCATAAATATCTCTGAATCCAGAATGGAGGGCACTCGGTCAATCTCACTACCAACAGGTAAGAACAACCTTTTGTTAAGGAAATTCATCTCCAACCTTCACTATTTCTGTAGCAGCAGCTCGGAGAAGCAGAACATTATTACCAAGCCATCCAAGGATCTTCAACCTGGGAATGAAGAGAACATCCGATCTCCACTACACTCGCGGCAGAACATCAGCACAACAGACCAGCAGAAATCTAGTGTAACTCCAAGGACTTCCCAGTTTGCAGACCAGCTGAACACCTGCGGAAACCTGTCTTTAGCAGAATCCAGGGATGACGCAACCAGTCAGGGAGAATGGCTCCCTAGTGTTCACAAGCCATACAACCTTGATATCTCTTTAACCACATCCTTGCTCTGTTGGGAAAGTGAAACCCCCAATCTTCCTAAACCTTTCGATGGTGAACTCCCGGGGCTATGTCGTTATGACCCTATGATTTTTGGCCGAGACACTTGCTCAAAAAGTTTGCTTGCAATGGACATTGGGCCTCTATCACATGCTGAACTTTACAATGCTAACACTAACACACCCTTTTCCGCCAGGGAGGGATCACTTTCAGGGAAAGCACTAACACAGATAGCTCCAGGATTCCCGGCTTCTAGGGTAAGAGGAACTCAATCTGAACCTCCCCGCACACTTCAACTGGTGTCCCCAACAGCCCCTCCTCTCATCCCCTCCTCTTTTAACTCATTCCGGATTCTGGACACATGCCAAGACAGTGAGGAACCGCTAGTGGAACAATCTTTAAATGGAGATAGAGTCAATATTGACTTATTAAATTGCTTTTCTACATCTAGGTTGCTGAAGCTTAATGCCCTCGAGGATGTGGCCCCATATGGTGGAGAGCCGGCTCTTTATACTCACTCTGAAGGTGAGTCAACAGCATTGAATGACTCAAAGATTGAACCTTGTAGATTCAGCATCCCCAGCAGCTCCACAGTCTCAATGCCGTTCCCGAAATTAACCAAAGGAAAGCCAACTTCTTCACCGTCACATATGGTCACCAGGAGCAGGGCTAGGCAACTAGCTGAAGGAAGGAGAAAAGCTCCCATTAGGGGAGTTGACACCTCGGACGACGATGAAGAGTCCTTGTTTGATGGTATTCGTTCTGCCTTCAAAAGAAGCTGTCCAACCATTCGAACTAAGAAGACCTGTGCACCTGCCCTGGTACCTCAAAGCCCCCAGCCGAAACTTACCAAAAATCAGAAAAAGAAGGCGAAGACGAAAATAAAAAAGGCTCGGGCAGCGGAGGCTCACATAGCTCTCAAAGCTAAAATCTCTGAGTTACATGACCACTTTGAAGAAGATTATGATTATGTAGATTTTCTTTAAATCTCTTCTTCTTTTGTAGTCTTTGTAGTCTTTATTTAGACGGCCCATTAGGGGTTGGATCCACAGTTCTTCCAAATTTGGGCTTTTTTCGGGTTTGACCACCCTTCTTCTTTGTACTTTTCATTGTACTTTTCTTTTCCATTCAATAAAATTTGTTTTTCAATATATATATATATATATATATATATATATATATATATATATATATATATATATATATATATATATATATATATATATATATTTAAAGAAGAGAATTTTATTAATAGAAAAAAAAAGGAAAGGAGTACAAAGGGTGGCTGGCCAACGCCCCAAACCGGCCAATCTAAAGGAAAGAAGTACAATAATACATCTGCAAAATCACACAATAAAACAAGGGAGCATGGCTGGAAATTATCCAAGGGAGCAAAGATATCCCGGTCCCTGCATACGTCCTCTCCAGTGAACCTCTAGGAAACAGCACTGCAGATACATAATGAACCCAATAGCATAATATCCCTTTCTTCAGCCACCTTTATGACTGTTTCGTCCCCCTCTCCTTGTCAAAGACACTTACCATTGAAAGTACATCAGCCCATACAGAGCAGAAAAATAGTTATCCACCACTCTTGATCTAAAAGGACATACCAAGATTCCAAGTCCGCATAGCAAAACGAATTCCCAATCAAAGAGGAGACCAGTGTTCCATAACCACATCAGAACAGTGCTATGAAAAAATCCAGCAGCTAGAGGCAACCAGAGTTCCAAACAAACTATGCTCAAACCAATGAGGGAGGTAGATTGTTTATCCCATCAACTTGACCCAATAAGAACTTAACCTGTATAGAGTTGAAAACAGTAAAAGCCCAAGTCTTAGCACTCTTGAAGAAAAGCTCCACAAAATGATTGAATAACTCTTGAATCCTCATTTGCATAGATTAAGAAAACCGGGTACTTTGTGCCCTTGATCTTGACGGAATCTGCATTCTCGATGCCTTTGGCTATCTGTCTTGTCATCCTGAAGGCCTTACCCTTACCATTTTTCATAATCCCTTTTTGCAGCTTGTCTCGAACCAACCCAATTGTCAGTGCTTCCCTAATGTAGCAGGAAGTCTCCTTGATATAAGATTCAAAGTGTTCTGTAAACACTGGCTCTAAAAGCTTGAATTCCTCTTCAAAATCTCCCTTGCAGCATAAATCCAAGGAGTATTCTTTGCTACATAATTCCTTGATGTCCCATTGGAAAAGGAGACTGGTGATGGACTCCTCCTGCACCACCGGACTAGATACAGGGATTTCCAGTAAGGGGTCTTGCCACTCGGGTTTACTAGAAACTGTGGCTTCAGTACTACCCTCACAATCTTTAGCGGGGGTTGGAGGTAAACCAGATTGAATAAATGTGGTAGGAGGGGGATTTCTTTGTTCAAGAGACCTTGAGATGGCCTTGATAAAGCACTTAAGACCAAACGTATTAGCACCTAATGGAATACAAATTGTAGATCTAGAACCCGCAAAGACAGACACAATCTTCACAAAATCCCCAAAAGAATTTGAATCCCAAATGATATTAACCGAGTTTGTACCCTCATATCTAGTTAGAGCCCAATCGAAATCTTTGAAGAGATACTGTTCCAGTGATTCCAGGATCCAAAAAGCCGAGGTTGTGGAAACAGATATGGTGCGAAAATAACCATTTTTAAGCTCTGTAATATGGAGGAAATCTGAAATATGGAAGTCATACCGTTTGCTTTCAAGGTGTAGAGATAGTCTACCCAAGGATTTAGAGAAAGGACCTGCATAGGGAAGAAATTTTCCAGACCTCACCTTAGTATTAAAAGCCCTAGCTATGTTGCCCTGATTTCTGTTAGGGTCCCTGGAGCCCCAAATTTGATTAAAGTAATCACCATCCCTAAAATATCCTCGTCGATGATCCTTCGATGCGCTGGAGAAATTGTGCTGCTTAGCTTCAAAGCTCTCCTCAATTCTGGAGCGTCTGGTATTCCATGATCGACGATGATTAGCGGACAGAGAAGAGGCTACCTTATACCGAAAGTGAGCTTGGCGACGGCGATCGACGAAATTGTCGTGCTCTACCTTCTCTCTAAAACCCATTTTTGTGGGGGGTTACGGCGGGGTTGGGGTGGGGTGCAGGGGTGGGGTAGGGTGGGGGTTTAGGGGTGGGTTAGGGGGTTAGGAACCGTCAATTTTACGAACGGAGCACCGGAGGTGCCCCAAAAACCCAGTGGCACCAGAGTGGCACCGTTCTCCGGTGTCACTGGAACCGGACCGATATATATATATATATATATATATATATATATATATATATATATATATATATATATATATATATATATATATATATATATATATATATATATATATATATATATATATATGTACACATACATATTTACGCACATATACATATATATAATAATTATGTTATGTTTTGTTCCTTAAATAATATTTGACAAACTTAATTCTCATATAATTAAAATGTCCAAATATTAAATATATATTTCGTGCATCAATAATAAAAATAAAATAATAAACAATTTATTATTTATATATATATATATCCGAATATATATTTAATTATTATTATTAATTATATTTGAAAAACTTAATTATCACATAATTAAAATGTCCAAATATAAATATTTATTTATATATATGTTTTTGTATCTGATCATATTGTCATACAATATAATATACACAATATATAAATAAAGTGCAACTTTACTCCACTTAAATATTCTACACCTTCATATGTTCTATGTGTGTGACCCTATTCTAGGCATCTATAAAATTGGCCATTGTATTGAATACTACAAGTGATAAGCGGTATCTAGCAACACATTATCACCCCTAAATTATAGATTAAAGCTCTTGGAACAATTCCTTCAACGACACATCCTATTTGTATAACCGTTATCCCTTTATCACTAATATCTTGATTTAACACAAAGTATGGGGTGTGTCACCTTGTTATAGTTAAATTGATGTTTACTGATTCTTCGATTGACTTGTGGGATTCAAATAACATATTTATTTGGGCATGGCCATGCACTTCCCAAGTCACATCAATTACTGGGCCCTAAGATATTATACTTCATTAAAGAAGGGATAAATTCTATATACGTCATTCACATCTTCACTTAAGTTTCATTGCATACCCAAAACATAATTGTACATCCACCAATATTTCAGATGGCATAAACTATGCTTCAAAGTATACAACTAACTCAACTTACCAAAGAATTTAATGACTTCAAGTCGAAGGATAGTTAAATAATGGTCGCATGAGAATAATATTAACACTTTAACTTAAACCCATATATTATTCTTATAGCGGGTCAATCCAGCAACATCTCCAATATGTTTGCCTACGCATAGATTCAGATAACACTTTATCTATAGCCTATGAGACGTAGCTATCTCATCTCATACGTATTAGTCTTGATATATTATGATGTCCGTATTGTCATAATATTCGACTAAGGATATTTTAGACGTAGCCTCTATCTTTGTAACAGCCTCATAACCAGAACGTCGTAGTTCTCATCTGTGTTACTAGAGCGCCTACTCTATGGACTAAAGCTATGTTTAAATCACACGAGACGACTTAAACAATCTTTAAGGCCTATTGTTCTTGATATAATATAGATATGGAATCATAAGTTGGCCTTTAGGGCTTACTTATATTCAACAATCTCCCACTAGCACTAAGGCCAATTATGGTTTCCATGTATGCCTCATGCACGAAGTGTGACCCTCGTGTATAGGTTTTCCCAAAGCCTAGGTTAATAGGTTAAGAGATTGTTTATCCTTTCCTATCTTGCAAATTTTGATACTTTCACTTTTACGACTGTTCGTATAATGTAGTGAGATCTAATGACGTTTTGGTTTCTTGGTGTAGCTTCTTTAGCTCCTGTAGTAACCCTATCGTTGTTAGTACAACGATATATTGGTTTCTAACGCTGGGAGCAATGCTATCTTTTTGTGAGTAGCTACCAAAACCAAAATATATTCCTCTTTGCTGCTTCCAAAGTTGCAAATTTATCTCACTGTTATGCGTATGACACCATGTCAATACTTGTTAATATATGTTTTTGTTAATTTCAACCTACCTTATGGTTGTTCTAAACGAGCTATTTTGTGTGTAACATTCACACTTAATCCATTTTAGAAAACCATACTCTTTTGTTTCTTCTTAAGAATCAAAAGTTAACTTTTACAAAGTTAATTACTACTCTTAGCTTAGCTTGGACATATATATAGTATATATATATATATTCCTTTAAAATGAATCAAGTCCTTTTAACATATCTCATGGTATTCAATGGAACGATTTCCATGCGGTCCTTTTACAGAGTGAGTCTCAAAAAGGCTTGATCCTGAGATTCATGTAAGTTTCAAAAACTTCCATGTATGTACTAGTCTTAGAGAATTCCTTGTCCTTTGATCCATCTATATGGATCCTTTAGACTCGAGCACATAGCGACTATTTGCACTCATGACTTGATAAGTTTTTAATTTATTTTGTCAATGATATGCAACATACTTATCGTGCTCCCACTAGTCTTCTATAAGACTTTTATCCTTGACATATAAGTGCTATAACTGGTTATAGATAATTTGAAACCCTTCTTTTATCCTTGATAGACTCGTCCATAATAAGTGTTAAAGTGTCTTCATTCATATGAGACATACTTTCATTACTTGTTATTAAGGAAGGAATCGTTTTGGAACATATTCCAAATTGTTGGACATGAGTTCAAACCCCTTTATTATTTTTGCAATATTTTTTGTTTTGATAAATGACAAACAGGATGATTAAATTCAATCGATATTCAAAAATTTATTTTTTGTATCGAGAAAGGCAAAGAAGGATATCAAGAAGTTTACGGCGATAAAAATCGACGATCACCCCTACGCAGATTTTTTTTGAAGAGAAGTGAAGACTCCGAAGACCTTTTTAATTTTTATTGAGTCTAGGAATTCTTGTAAGGATGACAATAATTTTTGCATAAACAAATTATTTTTGAGGGATAAAAAAAATGATTATTTCTTGAGTCAGTTGAAAAATTATTTTTCTCTGTCTAAAAATATTCTATTGAGTCAGTTTCAAATTAGTGTGTCAAAATTTCTTTAAAATACTTTTTAAGTATACACAAATTTTTTTTTGTGGTAAAAAAAAATACCTTAAAGATTTTTCTTGTACATCGTTTGACACACAAAATATTTTTGGGACTCAATTTCTACACCAAAATTCAAATATTTAATTCAAATTTTGAATTTGAATTAATTCTTTTCAACCCATTTGATTTGTTTGTTTATGGGAGCCTTATCATATTCAAATCCTTGTCCAAAACAAATCATTAAGCTCCAAAACATTCACTCAACTCGCACACATGCTTTGAGTCCTCATGTTTGAGGTTTGTTCGTCAGTGGATCGATCCCTTTGTTAGGATCGATCACTGAGTGTTGTGCTCTAGAATTGAGATCGATCAATTTCTTCAGATCGATCACTTCTTTTTTCGGAACTTGCGTCGGTGGATCGATCACCTTGCTTGGATCGATCCCACGTAGCCTTGCAAAAATCCGTCGCCTGAATTTTTGGTTCTAAAGGATCGATCCCCTGCCTTGGATCGATCCCCCGTGCTTTTGACACAAATTTATTTTCAGAAGTTTACTCCAGATGATCGATCCTTTGTCCTAGATCGATCCCCAACGGTCAAATCTGTCAAAAACACTTCATCCCTACTTCCAACGGATTTATTTCTTTTTCCCCTATAAAAACACTCATCCTCCTTCATTAAAAATACATCTCTTGCACTCCAATATCTTCTTTGATCAATATTCAATTTTTGCTTCCATCTTCCTCTTCAAATATATTATTTTGAGAGTTAGAAATATTTTATTGAGTGCTAAAGATTTTGTCATCCATAGAGCTTTAATTCTTCAACACTACTTTGCTCAATTGTGTGAGCTTTCATTCTTGTGTTGTAAACTCAATCTCATTTGACTGTTGTTCTTAAGACTTGTGTGACTCAAGTCTTGTTGTTGTAAGAAAGTGAGGCTTGTGTAATTCAAGTTCTCAAGTTGTACCGGTTTTTTCAAGCACCCGTTGAAGCTTGAAGATTAGTAGGACTTTCGAGAGAGTCTCTCGGAGGACTGGACTAGCCACGAGGTGGTGAACCAGTATAAATCTCGGTGTTCTTCTTTCCCTTACTCTCTTTATTTATTCCTGCGATTTTATTATTTCACACACGCGAAATACGCACATTCTTGAAAACAACTCTATTCACCCCCCCCCCTCTAGAGTTGCACATTTGTCTAACAATAGGTATCGGAGCAGGAAGTTCTTCGAATACGTTATTTTTTAAGAACTAAAAGATCAAATGGCATCAAGGATGTTCAACGCAGGAGTGACCGAGGGACAATCAACCACGAGGCAACCTTTGTTCGATGGAACAAACTACTCATATTGGAAGGAGAGGATGAGAATCTTTATCCAATCCAACGACTACAAGCTGTGGTTGATTGTGAAGAATGGCTGTGGAGTCCCGATGAAGAAAGTCGGTGAAGTCAACGTTCCCAAAACCGAAGAGGAGTTCACCGACGAAGACTGCAAAAAGATGGAGCTCAACGCAAAGGCAATAAACATGATTTATTGCGGTGTTAACGCGGATGACTACTGCAAAATCTCGCGGTGTGAAACCGCAAAACAAATGTGGGAAAAATTGGAGGTCACCTACGAAGGAACTGCGCAGGTTCGGGAGGCCAAAATCGACCATCTCACTCACGAGTATGAACTCTTTTCAATGAAGGAAAATGAGAAGATTGAGGAAATGTTTGAGAGATTCTCTAACATCATCAATCCTCTCAATCTTCTCGGGAAGACATACACCGACCGAGAGCTCGTGAGAAAGGTGCTGCGAAGCCTATCCCCCAAATGGCGTTCAAAGGTGGACGCAATCGAAGAAGGTCGTGACTTCCAAACAACGACCTATGATGCTCTTCGAGGTAATCTTATTACCTACGAAACCACCAACTCTCAAAGGTGGTTGAAGAGAGGAACAAGAGGTCTATTGCTCTACCCGCAACAACATCAACCCACAACAACGTTGATGATGAAGATGATGACAGCGACGACACCGACCTCGGACTCTTTGTCCGAAAATTCAAGAAGATGATGCTCAAGAAGGGAGCCAAGAAGAACACTCCACCCAAATGCTATGGGTGTGGTGAAATTGGACACATCAAACCAATGTGCCCAAAGCTCAAGAACGAGAAGGACAAGAGGGCACCGAAGAAGCAACGTGCCTACATTTCTTGGGAGAACGACGGCTCCGGGAGTGAAGACTCGGAAACGGAGGAAGTGGCCAACTTATGTCTCATGGCCATTGAAGATGGTGATACATCAAAAGAGGTAAGTGATCAAGAACCTTCTCCCAATAATCCTTTAACTCTTAATGATGTTGTTTGCATTGTAGACGATTTGGTAGGAATGTTCAAAAAGGCTTCCAAAGAAAACAATGAAATAAAACAAAAAATCCTGATTTTTGAGAATGATATCAAAGAACTCAAAAATATAAATGATAAACTTAAACAAGAAATTATCTCTTTTGGAAAAAGGCCACAAGAACCTTCAACTACTTCTTCTTCTACATGCTCTAGTTGTACATCACTAAAAGCTAAGGTTGCTAGTTTAGAGAGCAAATTGGGAAAGTTTAATAATGCTTCAAACACCTTAGATAAAATACTTAAGCAAAAAGTTAGTAATGGTGAAGGACTTGGATATAAGAAAAACCAACCTAGAAAAACAACATTTGATAAAGCTAGGGGGAATAAAAATGCTAGGATAAATAATCAAACTAGAAGAGCACATCCTAGCAAACCTAGAACTCATTACACTCAACCATATAGGATGAATAATCCAAATGTTATTTGCCACTATTGCAATAAGATAGGTCACATTGCACCCGTGTGCTTCACCAAAATTAGGCATTTCCAACAAACGCACACACATCACACATATGCTAACCAAAAAGGACCCAACAATACATGGGTACCTAAACCGTCTCCTTGATATCTTTTTGTAGGTGTGCTTGAAGGCTTCGAGTACCTCTTGGTATCTCGATAGCGGATGCTCCAAGCACATGACCGGAGACGCATCCAAATTTAGGAGTTTAGAGTATTTCAAAGGTGGCAATGTCGTTTTTGGTGACAACAACAAAGGAAGAATCATTGGAAGTGGCACCGTCGGGAAAGACAATACTACAACCGTTGAGAACGTTCTTCTTGTTGAGGGCCTCAAGCACAATCTTCGTAGCATTAGCCAATTGTGCGATAGAGGTAACCGTGTCATCTTTGATTCTAGTAAATGCATTGTAGAACGCTTGTGTGACAATAAGACTATTCTTTGTGGTAGTAGAGTAGATAACATCTACATGTTTGATCTTGAAAATTCCCCGTCTACTTTAGCTAAGTGCCTCATTACCAAAGAGGAAGAAACGTGGCTATGGCATCGTCGGATAGCTCACGTTAATATGGACCATCTTAATAAGTTGGTTTCTAAAGACTTAGTAATTGGTGTTCCTAAACTTAAGTTTGAGAAGAATCTAATTTGTGATGCATGTCAAAAGGGGAAGCAAGTAAGGGCCTCGTTTAAGTCAAAGAACGTTGTTTCTACGACTAGGCCATTACAACTTTTGCACATGGACCTTTTTGGACCTTCAAGAACTATGAGTTTAGGAGGTAATTACTTTGGCTTTGTTATCGTTGATGACTATTCGAGGTTTACATGGACACTCTTTCTTGCTCATAAGTATGATGCACTTAATGCTTTTAAGAAATTCATTAAATTGGTTCAAAATGAAAAAGACTCTCACATTGCATCCATTAGAAGTGATCATGGGGGAGAATTTGATCAAGACGGCTTTGATGTCGTTTGTGACGAATTAGGCATTGAGCATAATTTTTCAGCCCCCCGTACACCACAAAAAAATGGCATGGTTGAACGGAAAAATAGGTCTCTTGAAGAGATGGCTAGAACTATGCTCAATGAGGCAAACCTTCCTAAATATTTTTGGGCGGATGCCGTGAGTACCGCGTGCTACGTGTTAAACTGAGCCGTCATTAGACCGATACTCAAGAAAACGCCCTATGAACTTTACAAAGGAAGAAAGCCTAACCTTTCCTATTTTCATGTCTTTGGATGTAAAGTTTTCATTCATAATAATGGAAAAGATAACTTGGGAAAATTTGATGCTAAGTCGGATGAAGGAATTTTCTTAGGTTATTCTCTTCGTAGTAAGGCATATAGAGTGTTCAACAAGCGTACTAAGACCGTAGAGGAGTCTATTCATGTTGTCTTTGATGAATTTGATGCTCGCTTGGCGAGAAAAGGTATTGTTGATAATGTTGCAGGTTCTTATGATGATGATGAAGAAATCGTTAAGGAAAAGGAACCGGAAGAAGAAAAAACGCAGGAACAAACGGAGCTTCCTAAGGATTGGAGAACATTGAAGAACCACCCGATTGACAATGTCATTGGTGACATAACGCAGGGAGTTTCTACTCGTAATTCTCTTAGGAACACAATTAATCACATGGCCTTTGTTTCACAAATTGAACCAACAACCGTTTTGGATGCTATTAATGATGAACATTGGTCTATGGCAATGCAAGAGGAACTTAACCAATTTAAACACAATGATGTTTGGGAATTGGTGCCTAGACCTAATGATCATTCCGTTATTGGCACAAAATGGGTGTTTCGTAATAAACTCGATGAAAATGGAATAATCACTAGAAACAAAGCTAGGCTTGTAGCTAAAGGCTACAATCAAGAAGAAGGCATTGATTATGAAGAAACTTATGCACCGGTTGCACGTTTAGAAGCTATTCGTTTATTGCTTGCATTTGCATCTACAATGGATTTTAAACTTTATCAAATGGATGTTAAAAGTGCCTTCCTTAATGGTATCATTCAAGAGGAAGTGTATGTCGAACAACCCCCGGGTTTCGAAGACTATGAGTTTCCCGAACATGTCTTCAAACTCAAAAAGGCGCTTTACGGTCTCAAACAAGCACCTCGTGCTTGGTATGAACGGTTAAGCAAATTTCTTTTGGACCATGAGTTCAAACGGGGTCAAGTCGACACTACACTTTTCATAAAGAAAGATAACCAAGACATCCTTTTGGTTCAAGTTTACGTAGATGATATCATATTCGGTGCTACTAACGAGGTTTTGTGCAAGGATTTTTCCGATATGATGCAAAGTGAATTTGAAATGTCGATGATGGGAGAATTAAAGTTCTTTCTTGGGCTGCAAATTAGACAATGCAAAGAAGGAACATTCGTGTGTCAAACGAAATATTGCAGGGAATTGCTTAAAAGATTCGATGTTACCGAATCCAAATCCATTGACACACCAATGAGCACCTCTTGCTATCTCGACAAGGACGAAAAAGGTAAAGAGGTAGACATCAAGCGCTACTGAGGTATGATCGGCTCTTTACTTTATGTTACCGCGAGTAGACCGGATATCATGTACTCCGTTTGTATATGCGCTAGGTATCAATCATGTCCTAAAGAGTCGCACTTGGTTGCGATCAAAAGGATAATGCGATATCTCGCGGGCACGTTGAACGTAGGTCTTTGGTATCCCAAAGGTTCGACATGTCATCTTGTTGGCTACTCCGAATCGGATTTTGCAGGTTGCAAACTCGATAGGAAAAGTACCAGCGGTACTTGCCACTTATTCGGTCATTCGTTAATCTCGTGGTTTAGTAAGAAGCAGGTTAGTATTGCACTTTCCACCACCGAAGCGGAATATGTTGTTGCAGGAAGTTGTTGTGCCCAAATTCTTTGGCTAAAACAGCAACTAGTGGATTTCGGCCTTATACTTGATCACATCCCAATTAGATGTGACAATATGAGTGCTATCAGTCTAACGAAGAACCCCGTTCTTCACTCGCGGACTAAACACATAGAAATTAGGCATCACTTCATACGAGATCATGTCCAAAAGGGAGATGTCACAATTGAGTTTGTTGAAACGAAACATCAATTGGCGGACATTTTCACGAAACCCCTTAGTAGGGAGAGTTTCTTCCACATTCGGAATGAACTTGGCATTTTGGATATCTCTATGAATTAATTCATTCTTTTTATTGATGGTACTAATTTGAGCGTAGGAGGCGCAATAATTCTTTTTTGCAGGGTATATTTTCAGTGTTTCAGGGCATTTTTCGAAATTGGAACAGAGGGGACCGATCTCCACAATTGGATCGATCACCAAAACCGAAGCTTTTTCAAGATACAATTCGGCGGATCGATCCCGGCTATAGGATCGATCCATTGGGCCTTTCTTTTTCACAGGTTTTTCACAGGTTTTCTTCGGCAGATCGATCCAACCCAATGGACCGATCACCTGGGCGAAATAATCAAACCTGAATTAAGCCCAACGTCAGTAGGACCAATCCAGTCTTGTGGATCAATCCATAGCTTTATTTGCTTCCAGGCTCTGATTCGGCGGATCGATCCAAGCACAGGGATCGATCACCTGGACTTAAACGGCGCAGGTACTCTTTTACGGAGGATCGATCTCTTTGGATAGATCGATCACTTTGACTTACGGTATAAATACTCTCCCTTCTTCATTTTTACCATTATTTTTAATCGTCTCTGTTATCTGCTCTGTCTCTCTCATCGGCGACCAAGCCTCTCGCTTTCCAGGTTCGATTTCTTCGCCTCTTTCCTCAATTTCTCTCCAATTATTTGTTAATTGTTGCAAATTGATGATTATTGTTGCTTATTTGCTTGTTTACTTGAGATTAAGTGCTTTCTACTTTCTCTCTTAGGGTTTCTTGTTCTTCTCGTGCTCCAACCCTAGCCACCATGTCGGATCGCCGAGGCAGTAAACGTTTGCGCACAAAATCTCATGACGGTGAACCATCAACCCAAGAGGAACGATTTGTCTCTTCATTTGTCTTTCCGAGAGGTGATTCTAAACGCCTCTTCTATAGTGATTTTTTGAATCGCCCTATTTTATCGCCCAAATCCGTTCTTCATACCGTATTTTGTCATTTACCATTCAACGATGCTACCATTTTCATTGATAGACTCGGTGTTACTTCTTTTGTTCGTGAGACTTTTCCTGTGTATTGTCCGAATCTAATTCGGTTGTTTTATACAAATCTCACTTTCAACGGACGGGTCCTCAAAACCTCTGTTAATGGCACCGATATTGAGATGACTCTCAAGGATATTGGTGAACTTTTCAAATTCTCTTTTGAGGGATGTGATTTCCACAAGTTCACATCTAAGGATTTCAAAACCTTTTCTTCTTACGACACCATTACCGAGGTGTGCCTTGAAGAAGTTCTTGGGCGAGAACGCCTAACCGTTGGAGGTCTTAAGCCTCATTTTCGAATTCTTCATTACTTCATTTCGAAAGTATTAGCTCCTCGTAAGTCGAGCCATTCCAAAATACTTTCATCGGACACTCGTCTTCTCTTTGTGTTTTTGAACAATATTAAAATCAATTGGGCAAAATTCTTTTGCAATAACCTTCTTCTCATGAAGTCAAAAGGGTCTCTTGGGTATGTGTTCCCGATCATGAACATTTTGAGAGCTTTTGGAGTGCCTTTAAAAGACATCCACGTCCAAAAGAACCACACGTGGTACATCGATGTCGTAGCCTTCAACCACTCTAATGTACCAAGGGTCGTGCAAGAAGAAGGAGAAGAAGAAGGAGAAGAAGAAGGTGAAGAAGAAGAGGGTGAAGAAGAACATGACCCGGAGGGCGAACCGGCGCATATCCAAGAAGTCGCTCAAGTGGAATCGACACGGCGCTCCTCTCCTACTCGGGCGTCACGCTCTACTTCATCGCGTCGCGCTGATCGTTCCATCCTTCAACGGATTTTAGACGCCGTGACTTGTACTCGGACGGATGTGGCGCACACTCGCATGGAGGTGACCATGCAAGGCCATCGTCTCTCGCGTCTTGAGCAACGGATGACGGAGATAGAGCGACGACCTTATCTCGGACCGCGTCACAGTTAAAGCGGTGGATCCCGGCCGACGAGTTCACTTTGATTTCTCTCTCTCTCTTTATGTGATGACTTATTATACTTTGTTAAATGTTATTATTTTATAACTCTTTTGGTGGATGATGATGTTCTTTTGAATGATGCTAGTTATTGTTGTTAATTGTTGATGTTAATTATGATTGTGTATTAATATCATTGTTGGTTTGGCAATAATGTTCTTTCTTAAAACATATTGTCCCTTTGTGGCATTTTTACTAAGAGTTCTCTTTTAAAGAAAACTCTTGCCATTTTTTTACTTTCCTTCAAAATCCCGGCATCAATTAAGGGGGAAGGTTATCGGTTGATAATGCCAAAAGGGGGAAGGAAGGATAGTTGAGAAAACTTGTTTTTCAAAATCGTTTTTCCGCTTATTACTCCGATTATTTTACTACACTTCTCTAATCTTGCAGGGGGAATCAATTAAGGGAAGTATTTCTTGAATTATACTTTGCTTTTTTCCAAACTATGTTTGTCATTATCAAAAAGGGGGAAATTGTTGGACATGAGTTCAAACCCCATTATTATTTTTGGAATATTTTTTGTTTTCATAAATGACAAACAGGATGATTAAATTCAATCAATATTCGAAAATTTATTTTTTCGTATCGAGAAAAGCAAAGAAGGATATCAATAAGTCTAGGAATTCGAAGACCTTTTTAATTTTTATTGAGTCTAGGAATTCTTGTAAGGATGACAATAATTTTTGCATAAACAAATTATTTTTGAGGGATAAAAAAAATGATTATTTCTTGAGTCAGTTGAAAAATTATTTTTCTCTGTCTAAAAATATTCTATTGAGTCAGTTTCAAATTAGTGTGTCAAAATTTCTTTAAAATACTTTTTAAGTATACACAAATTTTTTCTTTGTGGTAAGAAGAAAAATGTACCTTAAAGATTTTTCTTGTACATCGTTTGACACACAAAATATTTTTGGGACTCAATTTCTACACCAAAATTCAAATATTTAATTCAAATTTTGAATTTGAATTAATTCTTTTCAACCCATTTGATTTGTTTGTTTATGGGAGCCTTATCATATTCAAATCCTTGTCCAAAACAAATCATTAAGCTCCAAAACATTCACTCAACTCGCACACATGCTTTGGGTCCTGATGTTTGAGGTTTGTTCGTCAGTGGACCGATCCCTTTGTTAGGATCGATCACTGAGTGTTGTGCTTTGGAATTGAGATCGATCAATTTCTTCAGATCGATCACTTCTTTTTTCGGAACTTGCGTCGGTGGATCGATCACCTTGCTTGGATCGATCCCACGTAGCCTTGCAAAAATCCGTCGCCTGAATTTTTGGTTCCAGAGGATCGATCCCCTGCCTTGGATCGATCCCCCGTGCTTTTGACACAAATTTATTTTCGGAAGTTTACTTCAGATGATCGATCCTTTGTCCTGGATCGATCCCCAACGGTCAAATCTGTCAAAAACACTTCATCCCTACTTCCAACGGATTTATTTCTTTTTCCCCTATAAAAACACTCATCCTCCTTCATTAAAAATACATCTCTTACACTCCAATATCTTCTTTGATCAATATTCAATTTTTGCTTCCATCTTCCTCTTCAAATATATTATTTTGAGAGTTAGAAATATTTTATTGAGTGCTAAAGATTTTGTCATCCATAGAGCTTTAATTCTTCAACACTACTTTGCTCAATTGTGTGAGCTTTCATTCTTGTGTTGTAAACTCAATCTCATTTGACTGTTGTTCTTAAGACTTGTGTGACTCAAGTCTTGTTGTTGTAAGAAAGTGAGGCTTGTGTAATTCAAGTTCTCAAGTTGTACCGGTTTTTTCAAGCACCCGTTGAAGCTTGAAGATTAGTAGGACTTTCGAGAGAGTCTCTCGGAGGACTGGACTAGCCACGAGGTGGTGAACCAGTATAAATCTCGGTGTTCTTCTTTCCCTTACTCTCTTTATTTATTCCTGCGATTTTATTATTTCACACACGCGAAATACGCACATTCTTGAAAACAACTCTATTCACCCCCCCCCCCTCTAGAGTTTCACATTTGTCTAACACAAATGCTCTTTCCTTTCAGAGTCTACAATGATTATTTTAGCATTTTAAGGTGCAGTAGTATTTGGCAAAGTTACATAATCCTCTTTATTAGACTAACTATTTTAGTCACGTTATCTAGATAAAGTTTGAGGGAACGTCAATTTCATGATCGTATCACTTTTGTCATTCCTATCATGTAACTTTGGCATTAATATCACTTGATCTTTATCAAGTGTGATTTATTAATGTTAATGGTAAATTTCGAAAATTTTGAGAGAATGGTACTTGGCTATAAACTTTATAAAGATATCCTTATATCTCTAAGTGTTCATCACTTTATTCATAATTTTGTGACAAAATTATTAACTAATTAATATTCGTACTGTGTAGCCTTTGTATAGCTGTTGTATTGCGATATGCTTGTAAGGCAAAAATATTTGATCATATGAAATATTTCTATAAATGGAGCAACAATTTGTCCTTTATTGAAATAACCAATAGTACTTAAAACAATAAGTAAATATCAATTCTAAATTGAAAACTGATCAAATACTAAAACTTAAACTAATGTGCCACTGAGCTGCAACCCTTGCATCTTCAAGATCAACACTCCTACTTATTCTCTTCAGTTCCTGCAACGGTTTGCAATATTATGAGTATCAAAATACTTTTGAAGAGATTGTAGATTAGTTTAAGTCTTTACAACAATTGTACCTGAAGCAGAAGCTTCACCCTTTTTCTTGGTTGCCAAATACTGCTTGCAATTCCTCTTCCAGTGGCCAATTTCACCACAGTGATGACAAATGGAATCTTTAGTAACTCCACCTTTAGGCTTGAGCTTAGAAGAATTGGACTTTGGCTCGGTGTTACCCTTGCCTTCAGGCCCATTCTTCTTTGCCTTCTTGAACTTCTTCTTGCCTTTTCCTCCTTGTACTAAAAGGACAGAATTCCCCTTTCCTTTCGCCAAGCTCTCTTCAGCAATTTGTAGCATCTTCAAAAGTTCTGACAGTGGTTTATCGAGTTCATGCATCTCGTAATTAACCACAAACTACTTGTACAACTATGTTTGCCTACGCATAGATTCAGATAACACTTTATCTATAGCCTATGAGACGCAGCTATCTCATCTCATACGTATTAGTCTTGATATATTATGATGTCCGTATTGTCATAATATTCGACTAAGGATATTTTAGACGTAGCCTCTATCTTTGTAACAGCCTCATAATCAGAACGTCGTAGTTCTCATCTATGTTACTAGAGCGCCTACTCTATGGACTAAAGCTATGTTTAAATCACACGAGACGACTTAAACAATCTTTAGGGCCTATTGTTCTTGATATAATATAGATATGAAATCATAAGTTGGCCTCGAGAGCTTACTTATATTCAACATATTCAACACGAAATTATGGAGCTCTTCAACATCGCTGTCACATACAAAAAATGTTGGCACGCCATGCTTGATGCATCAGAGATGTTGTACGGGGGCTGGAAAGACTCTTACAATCTACTTCCAACTCTCTTGTACACTTTGCATACTTCATATCCGGGTATTATGGCAGAGTTAGTGTATACAGAGCCTCAACCAAACCTCAATGTTGAACCCACGGATGGATTTGCATTTAAGTATGCAGTTTGGGCTTTTCCAGCGGCAATCAACGACCTACAATTTTGTTTGCCTGTGGTCACTGTAGATGGGACACATTTGTACGGAAAGTACAAAGGACATTTACTCCTAGCATTGACAATGAATGGGAACCGTGAGTTATTTCCCTTGCGTACGCTGTTGTTGATGGTGAAACGACCGATAGTTGGTCATGGTTCTTACGTCTTGTTGCACATAAGGTCATAGGAGATAAAAAGATTGCAATGATTTCTGATAGGCATGCGGGAATTATTAATGCATATCAAGACGTCCAAGAACTCCGCACTGGACGGATTAAAAAATGGTTTTGTCTGCGTCATTTACGAAGTAACTTTAACACGGCGTTCCACAACGGCACATTAAAAAATCTCATGTGGGCGGCAGGGAGCACTCTTAGCATCCAGGATTTTCAAAAACACATGGAAGAAATCAAAAGTATAAATGAGGTCGCATATGCTTGGCTTGCAAGAATTCGACCTGAGTTTTGGACGCTTAGTCATGATGGCGGTCATCGATGTGGGATACTTACTACCAACAGTTCAGAGACCTTCAATAACATGTTAAAGGGTTGTCGGATGCTACCTGTAACTGCTATTGTCACAATGTCGTATAATAAACTCATTGATTAGTTCGAGACACGACGTAAAGCATGTTTTGCGTGGTAGAGGAAAAATTGTTTATTTACTCCTAAAATCACAAAGATTTTTCAGAAGCGCGAGAAAGATAAACAACTTTTTCAAGCTGTGCATTACGGTGGGAAAGAATATGTGGTAAGCAGAACATCAAGGTCTAATCCAGCTAACATCTATAGCTTTTTAGTGGATTTGGGAAGAAAAACATGTACTTGCGGACAGTGGAGCAGCGATGATATTCCATGTGTGCATGTTCACGGACTGTATCATTCTTTTCGACGGTTGGCTGACGACGAAATCTCTTCAATGTATTCAGTTGAACAATATATGAGATGTTACAATGTACACATCAACCGCGTGCTTTTCCCACAACAATCAGTTTATGGGAATTTACGTATTCTACCTCTAGTTAGGCCCGCTGAAGAAATTTCTCGGTCTTGTCGTCGACAGCAAAATCGATTCTTGGGAGAGATGGACAGAGTTGCAAGGCATCAAAACTGAATTTTCGCATTTCTTGGGAGAGATGGAGAGAGTTGCAAGTCATTAAAAATCATTTGTTCTTTTAGATTATCTTTTTAATTTCTGTTGACGTTTGTTGAACAAATCTTATTTATGTTATGAAGGTAATTTTGTTGTTTTCATTTTTTTTATGTCAAATTAATTATATCATCATATGAGTTCTTATTTTAATTATTTTTGAATTAAATCAATGCTAAAAGAAATTAATATAAATTATGTTTTTATTTTGAAAAGTAGAAATTAATTTAAAACAAAAAAATATAAAGAGTAAAATATGAGGAAGTGAACCGGTCAACAAAAAGTAATTTCAAAGGAAGTCGCCGACTTCCTTTGAGAAAAAGTTCACGGAACCTGTGAGGCAAGTGTGTGCCAGGCTGGTTGAAATTTAAAAAAGTATTTTCAAAGGAAGTCAGCGACTTTCTTTGTGCAAAATTAAAAAATGTAATTTCAAAGGAAGTCAGCAACTGCGTTTTTCCCTCGGCCGAATTCAGTCTAATAATTCTTCCCTATCTCGAAATTTTTTCCAAAGCAGTCTGCTGAGGACTGAGGAGAGTTGTTTTCGAATTGACCTGTCCCTCTCCCTCAGATAAGGAGAAAAAAACAACACTCAAATTCGCCACATGTTTAATTCCATTGCCGGGTTGGGAACACTGGAACAGATACCCCGGCTTTCTCTTTCCTTTCCGTAGCCCTGCCGGGTCTTCCAGCATGCCGAACCTTCCCTTCCCAGCGTCCCCCGTTCTCTCCTTTCTCTCTCGGCTCCCCACCTCTGCTCCGCTATTCTTATTTTAATCATCGGCCTCCTTCGCCGATTCTCTCCCCGGTTGACCTCTCCGGTTCCCTTTTCCGGCGATACTCCGCCATGACGACCCCTCCTTTTGAACTCACCACCGAGTCCGACTTCCATCGCATCGTCTCCTCCGATGGACTCGTCTCCATATGTGGCTTCGGATCACTTCTCTCAGGTATATATTCACTTCCTCTATCATTTTTGTTGCTGGATGGAGCGTCTTGACAACTGTCATCTAGCAATTTAATTGAAGATCGATTTCTCTTGCAATGTAGAGAGAAGTGCTCGGAGTACGTTTCCCGGTCTAATAGGTTTCAGAGTGGCCAAATTGATTGGATTCCGGAGGGTTTTTGCTCACGTAGCGCCCATATTCTTTGAGCGGGGCATAGCTAAACCCGAAACCAAGGTGCCATTTTCAATTTGCATTCTCCTATTCTGCTTGTTTGGGTCATTGACATTAATTATGAGTTTTGGACAATTCGTAGAAGACTAATAACTAACTAACTGAATTATGAGGGTGATTCCATTATACTATCAGGAGATGTCAAGCTTGAGCGTGGAGCCTTGTGAAGGGGAAACCCTTATAATTTCTGCATTTGAAATTTCAAAATCAGAGGTATAGAGAGATCAATTGTTTTTTTTCAGCTGGTTATTACTTATTGAGTTTTGGACATACACTTAACTTCAACACCTCTTGCTTTGCGAAACTAGATACCAGCGTTCATGGAGAGGGAGCATGAATTTCGGTTTCTCGCAGTTAGTTGCTTTATCCTATCTTCTACTCTCACCAATTATTGCATACATTGTTTATCATTATTTAAAATTTGAAGGCAACTAATTTCTTTCTTGTTTCTTTCATTTAGGTCACCCCTGAAACGTTGAATGGATTACTATATACAAATCGAGCAGTAAGTGAGATAGATGGGACCAATTACTTTATCTTTGTTACCTGCATATACTGAATTTTTCATTGTAATCGAGTACTTTGTCGATCTTGATTTTCTTTTTACTTAGTTACTTAGGGGCTGTTTGTTTCAGCCTCTTAATGGTTCAAATGTCTGAATGGTTCAGCACTTAATGGTTCAGACTGTTTGTTTCAGCCTCTTAATGGTTCAGATGTCTGAATGGTTAAGAGATTTGCCTCTGAATGGTTAAGTATTATACAGAGTCTGAATGGTTAAGACCTCTTATCTGAATTGATCAGACATTTTCCTCTGAATAGTTAAACAATATACTAGCTCTTAATGGTTGAGACCTCTTACTGGTTCAGCACTTACCTATTCAAAAATTGCCAAACAGCCCTTAGTAATATATCTTAAATTTAAGAATTACGGTGAATTGTTAAAACTATCCATAATGAGGCAATAGTAGAGAAGAAGAAGCCCAGTGATGAACTTTATTCATGCAGTACTTTTAGACAGATCATGTGGAATTTTGCCAAATAAGGTAAGTGGACTACAACATCTGGATGCCCATATAAAGAAAGGTGAACAACTAAGCAAATTCGTAGGTAAATCTAAGAATTATGGACGTTCTCCCATAGATGCATAAACATTTACTACACAAGGTGCATTTTAGAAGAACACGAACATATGAACCTGGAGGGAGTAGTGATTTACATATTCAATTTGTTTGTGTAGGTACTATGTGCACGTTATACTGATGAGGAATATCTTAAGGAAAGATGTAAAGGCACGTTTACTTTTATTGTTGGTGAGGGTTATGGTAGTTGCCTAGTTGGGAAGCTAAAAGGGCAATGTGATCTTTAACAGGTGACCTCGAGATCTTCTTCAAGCGATATGGCCAATATAACATTGACCGGATTTGGCGAGATGATATTTTACCATGTCGTGCTTATCTACGCCACTGGTGAGACCGGTTTCATTAATGTGGTTTGTTATTAAAAGGAAGCATGGATTGATTATACCAATCATTAGATGTTACTTGTTTGAGTCCAGTCTGCTTCAAAAGTTTTCTGCCATATACTCAGTATTTCTTACTCCCTCTATATTAATTGTCCACTTACCATATTTAAAAGAGAAGATTATACAAATTACTGTGAATGATAAAAAAACACTCTTAACTCTTACGCTATGTTTGGTTCATGGAAATCAAAAGGATAGGAAAAGAAAGATCTCTCCTTTCCTCACCAAAATGGAAGGAAAATAATTTTCCTTAATCTATTTGCTTCTTCCATTTGCTCTTCCTTCTACTTTTCTTACCATTTCCTTTTTAACCAAATGAGAAAAAACTTTCTTCTCATTTTCTTTTCTTTTTTCTTTCAAATTTCTTGAACCAAACATAGTGTTGAGAGCATAGTAGTATTGTTTCCACCAATGAATAAAAGCTAACCTAACTTAAAGGTTTTTGATCCCATTTCTTAAATATGAAGTATTTTTTGAAAACATAAAATTAAATTCTAAAGGAATGAGTATTATATAATGGTATTTTGTTAGAACATTCCAGCTCTGATAAGGATTTAAAACTATACTCCGTATATATCTAACAATGTAGTGTGCTGGCGGCTGAGAATCTTGGTGAAGTTGCATTCAATAATTTTATGGATCATACATACCTTGGAGACAGGAAAACAACCATCCGTCAGTACCTAGCTACAACTGGGTCGGGCATCATGGAAGAGGAACCACCTCAACCTCTTAGAGAGAGATATGGCGGTTGAGATTGTGGCATTTAAGATAGATATGAGATATGTACTCCTTATTTTTTCGTCCTCTTTCCCATTTTGTTTAATTAAACATCGTCCATTGTCTGTTATAATGGCTGAAAATGTGTAATCATTCATTTTATCGTTGTAGCTAAGATGGATTTTTTTTGTTTCATCTCATACTATCCCAAAATAAACTTCTCAGTTTTCCTTTTTGATTGTCTTCTCATTCTTTCTATAGATTATCAGTGGTCCACATTAGTTCTCTCTCCTCTCTATAAAGTTCAATTGAATTTTTTAGTTTTCTTAATTTATGTGAAAAATCAAATTGGGAACTTTAATATATATATATATATATATATATATATATATATATATATATATATATATATATATATATATATATATATATATATATATATATATATATATATATATATATATATATATATATATATATATATATATATATATATATATATATATATATATATATATATATATATATATATATATATATATATATATATATATATATATATATATATATATATATATATATATATATATATATATATATATATATATATATATATATATATATATATATATATATATATATATATATATATATATATATATATCTGAAAAGACCCGAATAAAAAAGATTTGAATCGGAATCGAATCGATTGCCTCGATTGCGAGGCCTACTTGTAATCTACACCACTTAGTAAGATCACGTCACCGGTTAAATTGGGGCACCTATGTTGTCGCCTTACAAACTCTCACCCCGACCTCTGGTAAATTTCACTAATGGTATCCAAAGTTTAGGCGATGTACTATTCCCGTTTCTAAGTATTTTTTCCAATTTTGACTTCTCATAGTCAAACTAAATGATCTTTAAACACTAATTAAATAAAATTGATATTAGATGTTGATACAAAAATATTATTATTAATTAGATTTCTTTTATATAATTTTTTCAAAATATTGTTTTTATCTAACAATATACTTTATTAATTTTATTTAATTTTTAGTCAAAGGTCGAAAATAATTGATTACAAAAAGTCAAAATTGGACAAATACTTAGGGACGGAGGTAGTATCATTTTGGCTCGTTAATGATCGTTTAAAAAGTCTGCACATTTAATTTGGGTTTGACGCGAGACACCTCAAAAATAGTTAGCCGACCTAGACATTCGCAAAATCGTGAGACTTCATGGTGTCCCTACCTTTATCATTTCTGGTCGTGACCTGAAGTTTACAGCAAAGTTTTTGAAGAGTTTTCACTAGGATTTCGGAACCATGTTGACCTATTGTACTACCTTTCATCCCTAGACTGACAGACAACCTGAGAGGGTGATCCAGATTCTCGAGTGTAATTCACATAAGTGTAATTGTTGGTTCATTATTCAACAACCAACTACATAGTGGATTTTGAGGACGTAGAAGGATTACCCCACCTTCGAACCTCGTTAAAGTTTGCGTGTCTCTCTCTCTTTTATCTTTACTCATACTTGCAATTATATTAACTGTGAAACTAACCCATCCATATTGATTACTGCTCTATTAACCCACCAACTTCCGCACACAATCTAAGGTTCACAAGAACTCTAGATTAACATTCATTTTCACGTTTTCAAAAGAAACGAAAAAGTTTTTAAATTGTAACAAAGTCTATTCACCCCCCCCCCCCTCTAGACTTTGTATCTCACCACTTTGGGACCACCAGAAGACGATCTCAAATTTTTGAGATATTCCCTTCAAATCAGGATCATCCATGCATGTTCTTGATTCATGTTTTGACTTTAGAACTACGATATTTGGACTCTATGGAGACCTCTTATTGAATAAAGAACCATATGTTTTTAAGAAGTTAAAATTTATTTTGGAGCATGGACATCAAACCTATAATAGACCACTGGGCTAGACATGGTCGACCGCTGTAGGAGAATCCATCCAAGACCATAAACTATCGATCGTTATTAGACAATGGTCCTCCGCCTTGGATCGTTTGCAATGTTCATGGCAAAGGTTTAGCTCCGCCGTGACCCAACAGTTAGCCGTGGGTAATCGACGGTTCACCAACTCAAATGTGATATGACCAGAACCATGTCAACCACCAAACAGTCGACCATGCCCTTAAATGGTCAACCGTCACAGACTCCTGAACGCTGACGACCAAATGGTTGACCATCCCGAACTGTCGAAGCTAAAAGTTGGTCAGTTTAATCCACAATTGCTAAGTGTTATATTTAATAACCAAAATGATTTTTTTGGATAATTTAAACTAGATTACTTCTTGCGTTCAATTATAAGGCTTTGAGCGTATAGGTGTGGGCAATATTAAGAGGTGAGTATGTACATACATTAGGTCTATGATTTAGTTACACAATCGGGGATCACTCAAACTGTGTGTCTAGAATAAGAAGAGTATTTATATTCAAAATGAGGAAATGTACCCCAACTCGATTAACCCAGACCAATGGTTTAGCATATGGGTTTGTCACTAGGTTTGTAGCCACATACAATAATTTTCACATAAATTTAAAGCATTCAATTAAAATATCATCTCTGAAAACATTGTCGGTTTTATTCATAATAATGTGGAACCAAAGTAAATTTTTTTGACAACAAAACCATGGGCGGATGACCAAAAACATAACTAGTTTGTTTGGAAATATTTATTATGCCAGAAACATTGGTCACACATCCACACGTCATCTAATCCCCGTTATCATCCAATTGGCTCTAGATTCATCCTAATCGTGTTTACTTGCATGTAGAAAATAAAAAATACCACACGCACATCAGTGAAGCTAAGTGAGAATATCTAATGTGTAAAACATACACATAGATAGTCACAATTCATAATCAAATCATATAGTATCATGCAAGCAATATGCAATTCAAGTTATTCAACGTCAATAAAATATTTATCAATTATGATTCGTAGTATTAACAACAGTGCTCTTAAACTATTCTAGTCTATGGCTAATTCACTAACATTTCACACAAGAATCATGATATATCTTACTAGTCTATAAGTCACGCTCAATTGAATAGTGCATTGATCACCGATGCGTGGATCCCGTACATAATTTTTTTCCCTAAGCCATTTGATGAACACAACCACAAGACCTAACTATATATATTAATCACATGAGGCCAATCTTAGAGTGATTCTAGATAGCTTTTATCATTAATTTGTCACAATATTTTAATTATTCTTAATCATAATAATTCAAGATATAATCATCCTACGATCATGTAGTAACAAATTGCGTTCAAGCATTGAGTGTTAACACTCATACTTACCTTCATGCAACAAACAATGTCCTCGGATACAATCCTAGTCAATATTTATTAGCATTTAGTCTCAATTAAATTAATTTTAAACATTTTTAGTTAACGAAGGACTAATCGCGCTGGTTGGAGGTTCAAACGTTGCATAAATAATGTAGTTGGTTTGGCCAAATAAGTCTGGAAACAAAGATCTCAGTGATTAATAATAATGCCCATCCTCTAGGCAGAATATGATATGGGTCATTTGGAATTAGAACAAAGTGAAGATAAAGGTGTTGGACATTACTGATCAATCAATCCATCTCCAAGGGAAGTTCATTGATGATGACAAGGACTTTCTTCTGACTTTTATATATGTGCACAATGAACAAAATAAAAGGAAGGCTCTCTGGGCTCTCTAGGATACCTTACAAAAATTTGATGGAGATATTCCTTGGTGTGTACTAGGTGATTTCAACTCAGTCTTACATATGGATGAGAGAGTAGGGGGATCCCTATTAGTCTTGAGGAGACCATGGATCTTCAAAACTGCATGTCTATCTATGGCCTGGATGACCTTCCTTATGAAGGCCCTAAATTCACTTGGACTAATAACCAAGGGATAGGGAAGAGAATATATTCTAAGCTAGATAGAGTTTTAGGAAATTTGGAGTGGTTGACCAAGTTTGACCTAAAAGTCTATTCCAAAGAAGCATGGGTTTCTGATCATTCACCCATGATGCTTCAAAAGATCAAGCAAACAAAGCCAACACACAGTTTCAAATTTTGTAATATGTGGACCCTTGACCCACATTTCTCTTCAATAGTGGCTGCAGTTTGGGACCAAGCTCATAAGGGCCACCCTATGAATCAGGTTTTGCAGAAACTTAAACACCCTCTGAAAACTTTGAACAATAGTAAATTTCAATCCTTGGAAACTCAAATTGAAGACATCAAATTCAGACTCCATGATACTCAAGATCAATTGAAGGGGGATAGGGAAAAGAATCTACGTGTTTAATATGGAAAAGAATCTGAAAAATGAGATGCATCTTAAACTCAGGGCAAGCTTATTTATGAAATGTCAACAATCTAAAGTTGAATGGATAACCTAGGTGATCAAAACTCTAAGTTATATTATGCGTGGGTCAAAAAAAGGAAGCTTCAAAACCACATCACTTCCCTGACCAATGACAATGGAATTGAGGAGGAGGGAAAAGAAAAGGTAGCTGAAATCCTAGTTGAGTACTCTAAGAATCAGTTGGGGACTAACATAGATACAATGAACATTATCAAGGACATAGTGGATATGGGAAATGGTCTAAACATTGAACAACAAATGATGCTGATAGCACATGTTACTCCTAAAGAAATTAAGAGCTGCATATTTGAGATTCCTAACAATAAAAGCCCAGACCCGGATGGATATAGCAGTGGACTTTTTAAGAAACAATGGTCCAAGGTGGGTGAGCTAATTACTAAAGCCATTATGAACTTCTTTTAGAAAGATGATACACTCAAACAGATTAATGCCACCAATTTGATCTTTATACCAAAAAAGGAGGACCTAAAGTCTCCATTTGACCCAAGGCTCATTGCATGCTGTAATAGCTTGTACAAGACCATTTCTAAGATTTTATGTAGAACGCTCAAGAAAATTCTGCCAAATATTGTCAACTTAAACCAGGGAGCTTTCATAGAAGGGAGAGAACTAGTCCACTATGTCCTTTTATGCCAGGAATTGGCAAGAGGTTATAATAGGAAGATTATTTCTCCTCGGTGTTAGTTCGCCTCTTGTAGTGTTAGTTCCCCTACTTTGGTTGGCATCATTTTCTGCAAACACAACCACATTAGTTTAAGAAATATGATTAGTTTAAGAAATATGATTTAGTAAGTGTTGTAGCATTTAGGTCTGTCATCCTATTTGGAATCAGAGAAAACTTCTGACGCCAGGAGACTGTGACAACAATCATCACAAGTCTATCTTCTCAAGGAGTCTGGACAGATTGGAATGATTGAAACCTCGTCAAATATCACTAGTCAAGCACGTGCGTGGCCCTGGATATCTCTTCAGTGCAAGGAGTCCTTCCAGCAATATCCTAGGGTTGGTAGGTGCTCTATATATATACAAAATGCTAGAGAAGAAGAAGAGTGACGACGAGAGAGGCAGAAAGATACGAGTGATCCAGGAAACAAAAGAGAGATTTAAGCCTACAACGAACTTGCGCAATATTGTTCATCATAAGCGTGAGGTTCTGAGTTGTAAACTCAGAATTGCAGAATCTGGTTGTCAAAGGTATATGACGTACACCCGTGAGAAGTAATATTGATCCAGGTGTTGAGTACTGTGTTACCCTGGGGTCAAGGCTTATTAACACGTCCAAGGAAGAAACCAAGGTGTGGGTGTAACAAGCCGGGGAGACAGGTGCAATCACTGTTTGACACCTGAGGTCATTTGTAAGTAGTTTTTACAGTCAAACTTCTTGACGCTACGTTTGTGGTTGATTTGTGTAAAAACTTATGATGATCTAATGGAAGGCTGTTACACGGACGTGGGCCTCGCAGACGTAGGAGATTCAGCTCCGAACTGCGTAAACATTTTTGTGTGTGTGCTTTGCTTCTGTTACTTTATTATCTGTCTCGTTTGCTTGTGTGGGTGTTGGAACACCGCGTGTGTCATACATCTCTGTGTGGTTAAGTTCTTTGTTCTGTGTGTGAAACGTATCACTGTGAGAATTCCCCGGTGGTATAACCTTAGACATTTCACTCGGTGCTTGATGAAATTAGACCTCCAAAAGGCTTATGACAATGTAAGTTGGAAAGCAATTAAGCAACTACTTTTATACCTTAAATTTCCTTCAAAGTTCATCAAGTGGATTAACTACTGTGTCACATCTACCTCATATGCCATACACCTTGAAGGACATAACTTTGGATTTTTTAGAGGCAAAAGAGGATTAAGGTAAGGTGACCCTATTTCACCTCTCTTGTTTATTCTAAGGATGGAATACCTGTCTTTTCATTACTTTGCTATCAAATAAAGCTTCACCTATCATCCTCTATGCAAATCTTTGAAAATTATTAATATTGTATTTGCCGATGACTTAATTGTGGCATTCAAAGCTGATGAGAAAACCATCAAAACTGTCATGCTTGCGCTGGATCATTTTAAATGCACAACAGGTCTCTCTGTGAATCCTTTGAAGTCTGAAATCATCTTTGGAGTTATTGCTAACAAGATGGAGAAGAAGCTATTGTGCCTGACTAATATGAACAAAGGTACATTTCATTTTCAATATCTAGGAAACCCCATCACCTCTTCCAGAATCAGTAGTAAGGAATGTGACAAATTGGTGGATAGCATGACCACCAAAATTAATACTTGGTCATCAAAACACCTTTCTTATGCTGGTAAGGCCAATTTGATCAATTCTGTACTGTTTGGTATTATGAATTTTTGGAGCAGACTCTTCCCGATTCCAACAAAAGTAATGAGAAAAATTGAATCCCTATGCAGAAATTTTCTTTGGGGTTCATCTTGTGGATACAAAACCCCTTTAGTTTTATGGGATGATATTTGCACTCCTAAAAAGAATGAGGAATTAAGACTAAAAAATCTGATTTTGTGGAATAAGGCCTATGTCATGAAACTAATTTGGGACATAACATTGAATAAGGATATATTATGGATTAAATGCGTTCACACTAAGTACTTGAAAGACTATAACATCTGGGAGTGTCCCTAGAAATCTGATACTTGTTTCTAATGGAAAAAACTTCTTTGCATAAGAGGAATGTTTAAGGCCATGGGCAGCAACATCCCTTATTCTCCAAAACTGGGAAATAACTGGTTGCTTGGACAAAAACAAGGACCTTGTTGGGCTAAAGTGGTTTGGAGTAAATTCACCATTCCTAAACATAAATTCTTGCTATGGATCATCTGCAAGGACATGCTGTAAACCAAAGTAAGGGTCAATAGATATATTCCTGTGGATACCCTTTGTGTACTTTGCAATTCTGGAGTTGAGGACTGCCAACATCTTGTATGCAGCTACCAGTATACTTGAAGGTCTATGATTGGACTCATTACATGTTTGTGGGGTGCTCGGGTGGGAGAAATCTTAGAGTATCTACAAAAATTTTCTTGGCTAGACAAAGATGGAAAATGATTGCTATCTTTAGTGCTTGTGTTTATTTCATTTAAAGAGCCAAAAACTATCTTCTATTCAGAATTATGACCCCATCAGTAGAAGAAACACATCATCGAATCAGATATCATGTGTGCACCTTCTTGCATGCTAATAAGGAAAGTTTTGATTGAGCTTCCAATCTCATAGGGATTTGAGTGCATATGTGAAGCTGGAAGGAGGGGAGGGTATGTCTTGTCCCTTTTATTTCTTTGTAATGTCCCTAGTATAGCCTCTTTGTAATATGGTGGTTGTTATCCCTTACTTTGTTCACTATTTTGTACTAGGACTTAGGTGATAATATATTTTGCATTTTGTTCAAAAAAAAGTTTGGATCATAGTAAAAACCCAATCGAACAAAACGGAATTAATCAGTGCAAAAATGTGTTGGTTATTTGAATAATCATATGGGTTATTCAAATAACCCATTAATTTTTTACGAATTGAAATCTTTTTTTGGGCCCAGCGAATCAACTAGGATAAAATTGATCAGGTTAATCGAATAATCATATGTGTTATTTGAATAACTCATTTATTTTCTGGATCAAAATATCTACTAGGTTATTCAAATAACCACATGATTATTCGAATAACTAGTCCTCTATAATCATTGAAACTTTGCGTTCAGGCAGATTTCTCCAATGTCTTTCTTTGGTCATAAAACATCATATAAACATTCGTTAACAATCATAGATCATTTTAAATAACTAAAATTACAGTTTTAATGTCCAACAACAAATTAGTGGTTCCAAAATCACCAAGTTCATCAAAAACTATATTCATAATTTTCTAACACAAAACTCAACATGAATCATCATTTATGAATGTAAAAACAATCTAGATGCATACTTTAACATGAGATACTCTACACTCTCACCTCAAACTTTAACGAAGTAAATTGGCAATCGAACGATGAAACTTCTGGCAAGAACTATGACTATCTCCAATGATAACAACGATAGTGATTCTATTCGGCATGCTCTCCTCTATCTTCTGATTCACACAAACTTGGAATGGATGAGAATGATGAAGAAGTAGTGAATTTGTATAGGCCCATTATAGGCTTGGGAAGAGGAGAGTCGTGCGGAGCTTCAAGGATTTGCTTCGATTGTGATTTTTATAAGTGGGGGAGGGGGTTGTTGATTTAAGTAATCCCTTTCACTGTAGTTTGATTAAATTACCTCAGTTGGAATATTTTTTTGTCTAACTTTCTCCAAATTAAAATCAAATTACACTATTGTGATCAATTAGTCAAGCTCTACACAACAATATAATTTTCCAAATCAATTGACAAACTTCATAAACCACTTTTTTATCCATCTTAGTAATTAATTATCAATTATTTAACTCTTATATACCTATTTTTGGGCATAAGAGAAAATGCCAAAGACTGAATTTTAAATCTGAAGAGAAGGACGCTCAAACTCAGACTCAGATATAGAAAGTCTTATCAAGTTCTCTACGGAGAATGACTCCACGTGATGGTGAGGTTAATGGTAAAATTAAGGATTTATCTTATTTGTAAAACACGGATAATTTGGGAAAGTAAATAGATTTTTGAATGAACTAACTAAATAGTGTTAATGACTATTATTTATGTGTTTATTATAAACTATTCTATGAAATCTATATTGTCGTACCACTTAGTGATTTTTGTGGTTGGATAGCTTTTTTTGTTGTGTGACTCTTCATATGGAAAATGAAAAAATTAAATCTGGATAAAGAGAATAATTTTTTTAGATTGTGATTAAATTTTGTGTAATTTAACAAGGAAAATTACGAATACTCCACAAGAGAGGGGAGGGAGGGAGGAGTAATGTGATACCTGTTAAAAAATCACTTTAAATAAGAGTAAAATTTATTAGTTATCTTCAAAATAACAGTTTTATGTTTTTATCTCCAAAATAGAAGTTTTATGTTTTTATTTTCAAAATAGATGTTTGCAGTGTGATATTATATATTAGCATCTCACTAAATTTTTTTGTACCATATATTAACATTATTGATATTATACTCATATTTTAAGATAAAAAATATGAAACCTATTTTGATATTTTCTTATTTCACTTAAACTTTAGTTTTTTCCCTCCTTCATTGACCCGGTCAAGTCACTACTAAAACGGGGTAGAGTTCTCTGGAGAATGGTCCATGGAAGCATAGGGGAAGCCTCAACTTCTTTTAAATCTCTCCGTTTAGCTAGAGTCAGTGTTTTCCTGAATCACGCAACTATCAACGAAATTCCTAAATCTCTCGCAAAACCCTTAAATAGAAATCCTAGCCTTCGAATTTATTCAGAAGAATCCACTGCTGAACATATATGCATGTCAAATTGTAATCAACGCGTATAACATATACGGAGTATATATTTATATATAGGACAAGACAAAGCATCGAGCTTTCAACTCAATTTCAAAATTTGGGTCTTTGGGGGGAAGGAAGATTGGCTGCAATGTCAGTCAATCGGAGAAGGAGCAAAGGAGGAGAGAATCGGTTTTATTGTCCGCCAGCATTGAGGCGGCAGCAGCAGCAAAGGCAGGAGGCGGCTCACAATTCGAAATATGATCAGAGAACTGGAGAGTCTGAAGATGCAGCATCCACTACATCAACTACGGCCATGCCTACCTCAAGCCCATCGTTTTCCACGAATTTGGATCGGTTTTTAGAGTATACAACCCCTAAAGTACCTGCTCAGGTACTAAAGAGATGTATACTGACTACAAGTAACAGTTTTTCCCTTTTCCCCTCTTCTTTTCTTTCCTGATAATGTTTAAAGTAATCTCCTTTAGTCTAATTAAGCAACATTCTCAGATTTTTATTCATTTCGATTAGTTTTTTCTGTCAGTGTAGGCATGGAGTGGTAACTTTTCAATAGAAATCTTTAATTAATGATAACCATGATCTCTACTTGTTTTCTCAATCCACATAAAGCATAGAGAGCATATTTGAATAGGATGCACTCTTCATGTTGATATACATATATGGTTATAATTTAGTGTTTCGTTCACATTAATTTACGGATATACCTTGTAAAGTAAAAAATAAAAAATTTTAAATTTCAAGTTTTAAATTCTTCCATAGATGAAATCAAATTGGAACATTTGGATATGTGCAGACGCACACGAGATGTTGGAGATATCAGGACAGTGATTTCGGCCCCTACTTCATTTTGGATGATCTTTGGGAATCTTTTAAGGAGTGGAGTGCGTATGGAGCAGGAGTTCCTCTTGTTTTGAACGAGAGTGATTCTGTAGTCCAATATTATGTCCCATACTTGTCTGGGATGCAACTGTATGTTGGCAAATCCAGGTCTGTGATAAGGGTTGTTAGTAGTTGTAAGTTTGTTAATGGTGGTTACAGGGTTTGTTACAAGTTGTTAGTTGGTTAGCTGATGTGGCAAAGCATTTTGAGTTGTATAAATACGTAGGGCTATGCTGTAAAGAGACAATAATGATGAAATCAATCTTCTTCTTCTCTCTAAATATCCTTCCCGGTTCTTCCTCCCCAAAATATCTTCCCTTCTTCCCCAATCTTCTCAAACATTCATAGCAAGTTCAACTTGCTATATCAGTGGTATCAGAGCAGCGACCAGGGATAGCTTCCAATCTGACGTCTTCTGGATCGTATCATTGATCAACGGCCATGGAAGCTCAGTTGAAGGTTATTGAAGGTAGATTCGCTGGTGTCGATGACAGATTCAAAGCCCAGGAACGCAAAATGGATGAACAGATGAACCAGATAATGATGCTCCTGAAGAGTTTGGAGGCTAAGGTAGGTCAGGAGAAGGAGCCCAGCACCTCTACCAGCGGAGGTGATGGAGGCCATTCATACTCACGAACACTGAGTTTCAATCCGAAACTCGAGTTCCCTAAATTTGATGGCAGCAACACGCGAATCTGGATTAAGAAAGCATGTAAGTACTTCGCCCTTTGTAAGATTCCTGATGAACAATGGGTGGACATTGCTAGTTTACATATGGTGGATAGGGCTGAAAATTGGGTTACAAGCTACATGTCTTTCAGAAAATATGTTGCTTGGCATGAATTCATCATTGATTTGAGTGCCAGATTTAGGGATGAAACAGGGAATAATGTGGTAGAACAATTTAAAAGGCTAGAACAGAAAGGATCACTTGAAGCTTATATTGATGATTTTGAGGATCTGAGGTCTGTGTTGAGTCAGAACAACCATTATCTGCCTGATTCTTTCGTTCTGGATTCTTTTATTGGTGGGTTGAAGCCTTCTGTTAAACTGTTTGTTAAAGCATTTAAGCCTAGTACTATAGCCCAGGCAACTGAATATGCTAGGTTAAAGGAGGAATCATTGGAAGTGGAGGGGTCAAGGTTCTCTAAATTCAGCCACCCTTACAACAACAAACCTTCCGGGGGAAACTCCAAGGTCTTCACAAACAATTCATCAAAACCTGCTCTCTTACCTATTCCCCAAATAAAACCTGCTAGTTTCCCAAAATATGTACCTTCCACCCAGTCTGGCCCTAACAAGAACTTTAAATACATACCTGCTGATGTGAGGGCTGAGAAAATAGCCAAGGGATTGTGCTACTACTGTGACCAACCTTTTCACAAGGGCCACAAGTGTAGTTTTAAGGAGCAACAATTGTTTACAGTTGAAATCCCTGCTTAGGGAGCTCATCACAGTGAACAGGAGGAGTGCATAGCTGAATATTTGGAGGACCAGTATGATGTAAGTGAGAGGGGAGAAAGTTCTGATGCTTGTATATCTGTACAAGCTCTTACTGGAGGGCACAGCTACCAGACAATGAGGATAATGGGAATGGTTGGAAGGAGGCCCATCCATATATTGGTGGATTCTGGAAGTACTCACAATTTCTTGAATTTTGATACTGCAATAAGTTTGGGATGTCAGGTGGAGAAGGTACTCACCCAGGCAGTGACAATGGCGGATGGGAATAAGATCCCTTGTCAATATGCTTGTGATAAGTTTACATGGCAGATGCAGGACAGGGAATTTACCACAGATGTCTTGTTAATCCCATTAGGTAGCTGTGACATGATTTTGGGGATTCAATGGTTGGAAACATTGGGACCAGTTTATTGGGACTTCAAGGAAATGACCATGAAGTTTGACTTGAAGGATGGTTCATTTTTGCTGAAAGGAATTATAAATAGGAGATTGAAGGTGGTGGAAGCCCCAAAAGTGTTCAACAATTCTATTCAGTTTTGCCTACCGCAAGTCTTTGCTGAGACAGAGAATGATGCTTCCAGCCTCTTACACTGTGCTGAAAGTAGAGAGCAGACTGCTTCAGATAATGAACTGGAAAAATTAAAGAAAGACATTAGTATGCACTTTGAAGATCCTACAGAGTTGCCACCTCACAGAGGGACCTTTGATCACAGGATCCCCTTGGAACCAGGAGCAAGCTCTGTCAATATCAGACCTTACAGGTATCCCTTGAAACAAAGGGATACCATTGAGCAGTTGGTACAAGAGATGCTGGACAGAGGGATTATTCAGCATAGTGCTAGCCCTTTTGCTTCACCTGTGGTCTTAGTGGGGAAGAAAGATGGAACATGGAGGTTGTGTATAGATTATAGAGAGTTAAACAGCAAAACTATAAAGAATAGATTTCCTATTCCTATAGTGGAAGAGCTGATAGATGAACTAGCTGGGGCAGCAGTGTTACTAAATTGGACTTAAGGGCAGGATACCATCAATTAAGAATCCACCCACCAGATATTTACAAGACAGCCTTTAAGACTCACACAGGGCATTTTGAGTTTTTAGTAATGCCTTTTGGCCTTACTAATGCACCAGCTTCATTTCAAGGATGGATGAATGAAGTATTCAAACCCCTATTAAGGAAATCAGTTATAGTCTTCTTTGATGACATACTTGTCTATAGTTAACCATGGAAGAGCATTGGGGCCATCTAAGACAAGTCTTTGAACTGATGAAGGAGAACAAGATGTATGCGAAACTCAGCAAATGTATCTTTGCAAGTGACAAGGTGGAGTATTTGGGCCATTTCATTTCTGCAGAGGGGGTTGAAACATATCCAAGTAAAATCAATGTCATTTCCAGTTGGCCAGTTCCTGCAACAACTAAAGAACTCAGGAGTTTCTTGGGACTAGCAGGTTACTACAGGCGATTTATCAGAGGGTATGCCACACTCAGCAAACCTCTCACTGACCTGTTAAAAAAAGGGGGGTATCAATGGTCAGAAGGTGCTCAACAAGCCTTTGTGTCCCTAAAATTGGCTTTGACTTCAGCCCCTGTATTGGCAGTACCTGATTTCACTCTAGTATTTGAGATTGAAACAGATGCTTCTAAGGAAGGAATTGGGGCAGTCCTTATGCAGAATAAACACCCTTTGGCCTTCATTAGTAGATCACTTGGACCCAAATGGCAGAAGTTATCAGTGTACGAGAAGGAGTTGTTGGCCATTGTCTTTGCAGTCCAAAAGTGGGAGCAGTACTTAATGGGTAACCACTTCATCATTAAGACTGATCAGAAAAGTTTAAAGTGGCTTTTACAGCAAAAGGTATCCACGCCCTTTCAACAGTTTTGGCTCTCTAAACTATTGGGATTTGACTATGAAATTGTCTATAAAAGTGGAAGTGAAAATGTGGCTGCTGATGCACTATCTAGGGTGCAGGGATCAGAACTCCTACTAATGGCTATCTCAGTGGTATCTTCTGATTTGGGAAAACAGATCCAAGCCACTTTTTCCCTTGATCCAAATCTCAAAAATATAATCAAATCTCTTCAAACTTCTCAACCTGTGCATTTTTCATTCCAGGAGGGATACTTGAGGAAAAAAGGGAAGTTAGTCATAGGCCCTAGTGATCAGTTAAAGGGAGATATCATTAAATGGCACCATTGCAGTCCAGAAGGGGGTCACTCTGGAAGGGAAGACACTCTGAGGAGGGTTAAGGCTTTGTTCTATTGGAAGGGGATGACCAAAACAGTAAGTCACTTTGTGAGGAACTGTTTAGAATGTCAATCTTCAAAATATGAAACTCTTGCAAGCCCAGGACTGCTCCATTCATTACCCATTCCTGAGGGAGTTTGGCTGGACATCTCAATGGATTTCATCTCTGGTCTTCCTAAATCTATGGGCAAAGAGGTGATCTTTGTTGTAGTCGACAGATTGAGCAAATCTGCTCATTTCATAGCCTTGAAGCACCCCTTCACAGCATTGGAAGTAGCCCAAGCCTACTTGGATAATATCTTCAAACTCCATGGGTGGCCTAGAAGTATTGTGAGTGATAGAGATGCCACCATATTCATGAGCCAATTTTGGCAGGGGCTCTTTTCTTTGCAGGGCACTGAGCTTCACCTATCATCTGCTTACCACCCACAAATGGATGGGCAAACTGAGGTAGTCAATCGATGCCTTGAAATGTACCTCAAATGCATGTGTGGGGAGAAACCTGAGGATTGGTGTATGTGGCTTCCATTGGCAGAGTGGTGGTATAACACACACTACCACACAGCTACTCAATTGACCCCTTATGAAGTGGTCTATGGACAGCCTCCTCCAGTGTATTTGCCTTACCTACCTGGGGAATCCAAGGTGGATTTAGTGGACAGAAGTATGCAGCTCAGGCAACAAGTACTTACCCAGCTTAAGGCCAACTTACTCAAAGCCCAACACAGAATGAAGCACCAAGCTGACAAGCATAGGACAGAAAGGAGTTTTGCAGTTGGAGACTGGGTGTGGTTAAAGCTGCAGTCCTATAGACAACAATCTGTCCAACAAAGGAGCAACAATGAGCAACAATAAGCTATCTCCTAAATACTTTGGGCCCTTTCAGATTGAAACCAAAGTTGGACAGGTGGCTTATAAGCTCAAGCTTCCAGACACTTCTAAGATACATAGTGTCTTTCATGTCTCCCAGCTGAAGCCATTTAGAGGAACTCTACCTGTAGCAATCCATATTCCTGGCTGGTTTCAAGGAAAACTTGCAGGTGAACGTCCCATTCCTCTGGCTATCCTAGACAGGCAGCTGAAGAAGGTCCAGAACAAGGCACAAGTATACTACTTGGTTCAATGGGAAGGCTATAGCAGACTAGAAGCTACATGGGAACCAGCTGAAGACTTTATGGCTAAGTACCCTGATTTTCCACTCAATGTGCAGACTTGAGGTCAAGTCTATTTGAAGAGGAGAGCAATGATAAGGGTTGTTAGTAGTTGTAAGTTTGTTAATGGTGGTTACAGGGTTTGTTACAAGTTGTTAGTTGGTTAGCTGATGTGGCAAAGCGTTTTGAGTTGTATAAATACGTAGGGCTATGCTGTAAAGAGACAATAATGATGAAATCAATCTTCTTCTTCTCTCTAAATATCCTTCCCGGTTCTTCCTCCCCAAAATATCTTCCCTTCTTCCCCAATCTTCTCAAACATTCATAGCAAGTTCAACTTGCTATATCAGTCTGTTGTGGGTTTACGGTAAGATTGTTATATATACGGTTCATTTCTACTGCTACCAACTTTTTGAATGAGGATTCTCTCATTAGCTGCATGAGATGCATACCCCCTTAAACATATCAGTTCTTAGCATACCCCAGACGTGCCTTACTGCAGGTCCAATGGCTGGAGCCTTTCGTAGCCCAAGTCTTTAGATGTTTGCAACTTGACATTTATTGTTTTCTGAGGTCCGTCATTGAAACTTGCGCATTGAATAGTATACATTTTTTTAAAGCATAAACATGGGCTAGTTTAAGTTATATTCCTCATTCTCTCACGACTAAAAACACTCTAACCAAAAAGCTTACACTATCACTTCTGTGCTGCCCATTGATTGTTTTCTGAGGTCCGTCATTGAAACTTGCGCATTGAATAGTATACATTTTTTTAAAGCATAAACATGGGCTAGTTTAAGTTATATTCCTCATTCTCTCACGACTAAAAACACTCTAACCAAAAAGCTTACACTATCACTTCTGTGCTGCCCATTGAAGCAAACGACAAGGGCAAACACTACTTCCCATTTGTTATGCTTATCGGATAGAGATAAGAAAAAAATGTGTTAAAGATGAATACAACAAAGATGACCATTTTTATGATGATGGGAATGATATGTTTATTTGCTTCACTTTTTAGCAAGAATGATGATATTAGGTTTGATGATTTTTTAGTTGGATTGCTATGCTAATATGTTTTTTTTTTGAGAAACTCTCTGTTTTAAACTTGAAACTGGATCTCGGAACATGACTTGAAGCTTTTAAATTTTTATCACCTTTAGTTTTTAGGCTTTATTATGGTGTAGGGTCATATTGCTTGTCATGGTTAATAGTTTGTGTATTTAGCGTTTGTCATTGTTTTTGCCTCACGTTCAAGAGCATGGAAAACCTTTGTACCCTTGTTGCATCATGTGTTCTCTATCAGTAGGACATTTCATCTTTAATCACTTAAAGCTGTACTAGTTTTCTCAACTTTTGTAGAATCATCTTCCTCTTTTTTTGTAAATAGGTCTTGTAAGCAAGTTAATTCACGTGTGTAGGAGGCCATTTTGATAATTTTTCTTTTTGCTACGATGTGTTCATCACTCATATCCTTGTCAAACAGATTGGTGTGGGGAGTTTGCATCTATCTACGAAGTACTATACTACTAGTTGATTAATAATTATTATTCTATTAGTCCTTGCAATATTGCCTTTATAGGATGAGGAACTTTTCTGCTTTGTATGCGGGTGATCATCCTATATTGTACTCCATTCCTAAATAACTGTCTAATATGACATTTTAAATACATTAGATTTTGAGTGAATGTGGACAAGCGTTACGTCTACATCCATTTGATTGATCTTGTTGCATCACTGTTGTCTTATTTAGTTGATCTTGTTGCAGGAAACCAAGTGAGGGAAGTGATGGCGACAGTTATAGGGAGACAACTTGTGAATATGTGGGAAAGCAGAATCAACAGAATACTATTGCAACTGGAAATGGATTTAAAAGACCGTCGTTAACAAATGATGCATCCTTGAATGAGACAAGTAATCCACCTGGTCTGCTTACATTTCAATTCTTGGAACAAAATCCTCCACAGAATCGTCAACCATTGACTGAAAAGGCATGTAATCTTACTTGCAGGGGCTTGAGTTTAGTCTTCTACTTTGTGTGCATCATCAAATAGTTCTCTTTTTCGACCCATTTTTTTTAATATTTATAACAGATCATAAATCTTGCATCTCAATTTCCTGAGCTGAGGACATATAGGAGTTGTGACCTGACACCAGCAAGTTGGATTTCTGTTGCTTGGTAACTATTAAGCACCTCCCCACCCCCAAACACAAGCACACACACACACAGGGATTTGAACAGTGCGCACAGTCCATTGTGAAAGTTTTGATTCAAAAAAACATGCCGTTATGATTTTGAAGGTACCCAATATACCGGATACCCATAGGCCCAACACTGCAGAACCTTGATGCTTGCTTCTTGACATTTCATTATCTTTCATCTCCACTTAACAGTAAGTTTTTCCCCTCTTCTGAAATAGTTTATGCATCCATTTCCAGACCCCCCCCCTCCCCCCTTTTAAATAGAGCGGGATTAGCATCTGTTCCACAGTTTCAAAGATGAATTGATTGCATTTTGTCCAGGTAACATCATGGGGATGCGTGATAGTCAACATCATGGCAGCATGCCCATCAAGCTCTCACTTCCATGTTTTGGGCTCGCATTTTACAAGTTGAAAGTTTCTGTCTGGGCTCCAATTGACGAAGATGAATCTCAAAAGGTCAGCTCTCTCTTACGAGCTGCTGACAATTGGCTCCGATGGTTGCAAGTCGACCACCCAGATTACAGGTTCTTTCTTTCACGCAGTGCATACTTTAGGTGAACCTTCCGACATAAATCAACACGACTGAAGTGAACTACTCCATTATTTCCGGTCTGCCTGCTCATTGACTGAAGCCCTATACTACTACTATAATATATGTGAGATTGCCATAATGGCTCGTGCTTTCTAGTTTCTCTGGCCCAAATTAACAATGCGGTATTTTTGCAATAGTATGCAGGGGTTATATAAGTTGTCCACCATGAACGGCCGATTCACACATCTTATAATTTATAATGATGGAGATACTGACCGTATTTGTAAAAATTAGTTTGACTTGTATCATTGTTGTTGTTACCATTACTATTTATAATGACTTGTATAATAATAATAATAATAATAATAATAATAATAATAATAATAATAATAATAATAATAATAATAATAATAATAATAATAATTTTCTTATTAGTATTGTGATCATCATCACATGTGAGCTAATATAAGGCTATTCTATCAAACCTTAAAAATACCATTGGTGGCACATAATTATTTGTGGACCTACAGATGAGGGTCATAAATCCAAACAAATGATGTCAGGTTGTTTTTTAATTCCTCCAAACCCATGCCCTAAACATGCATCAAACCCTCAATCTCTTAGGCTGAACGCATTTGTTTGGCCAGGGATGGTCGTGATGGCTAAGTTGGATGCCACGTCCGTGTGGGAACACGGTCCCCCTCGCCCGTGAGCGTGGTGGAGGTGATGCCCATCACGCCATTCACGGTAATTTTCTTCTTCTTCCTTTTTTTCTTTTTTCCCTCTGTTTCTTTTTCTGCGTTTCTTCATCTTCTTCTTCCTCTTGTTTTTTTTTCTTCTTCTTCTTTTTTACCATAGTTGTTTTCTTCTTTTTTATTCTCCTTTCCACGACAATTTTTTTACTTTTACTTTAACTTTTTAAATTATTTTGATTTAGAACTAATCCTGAATAGTTTTTATTCCGCCCATTCTTTTATCGCATTATGTCAATGTAATTTTAATTTTAATGTTATTAGAATATTCATTTAATGTTTTTATTCTAAGTAATTTTGATTTGTAAAAAAAGGTTGGGCGTGATCCACCCCCACCCGCCTAAGAGCACTGGAACTATACCTAACAATGGGGGGCATTTTTTTCGAATTTAATGCCCCGGGCGTTAAACACGCCCCTTGGGACTTCATCGCCACATCATCACCCATGTGTCAAACGTTAAGCGGGCGAATGGCAGCGGACCCCCTCCCTTCCAACAGCTAGAATGCCGTTACATATTTAAAAAATAAAAAAATCTTTCTCTATAAATTCACTCTTTTTTAAAAATAATAATACTCCATAATAATTTTCTTATTAGTATTGTGATCATCATTACTGAAATGACAACAATTCAACACCCCTGAGGCCAGATCGTCAAAGAAAAGATCCTTCGTCGAGGTTGAGGCCGATGACACTATCGACTCGTCGGAACAAAGGCCTTCCTTCAACTTAGACGACTCCAATGACGAGGACCTCATTCCACAGCCGATTGGAAGAAGGAAGAAAGAAGGCAAAAATCATTGCCTCAGGTTCTGCAGGGTCTATGTCAGTTTCCTCTCACGACGATATCATCTGGGAAATTGTTGGACAACTACGGGTGTTCGATATTAGGAAAGAAGAGAGGGAGAAAAGAAGGCAAGAGAATGAGGAGCTGGAAATAGGTAAAACCGACCTTGATATATAATGTAATTATTTAAAATTTAATGTTATTTTTTATTGAATGTAATTTTTTTATTTAAAGAATTATTGTTATTTAAATTCAATTATTTAATTAAATTTTATTAATTTAATTTTACAAATTGTGTATTAAAAATTTAAAACATAAAGGTTTGAAGGCCACTTTGAAGCCACGAGGCTTCAAACCCATTTCCAATGAAACTGTGATGTAAATTAAAGAGGAGTTAAAGCTGATGTTGCAGAGAGAGAAAGTTTGAAGCCCAGATTTGAAGCACGGAGCTTCAAGACCATTTCCAGTGCTCTTAACTGTATTCCGAAGGAATATGGCCAAATTCCAAATCTAGATGTCCTAACTCGTAACTAAAGCAAACTCTTAATTGCCAACCTCCCGTCCATTTTGGCACCGACTTTAGTGGGCAACACTAGTGGCTTTTTCAAGTAGAAATCATCCTAAATAGAACTAAAACATATTTAAAAAAATACGAAAATAGAAGTTTCATACTTTTATTTACAAAATAGGATTTCGCATTGTGGTAATGTGGTTGTAATGTGGCACTGTACATGTGCACATTACTATACTTTTTGTTAATGTACATGACCATGTTTGGGAATGTAAATGCATTTTAACGCTTATTTTTAGAATAAAAACATAAAAATCATATTTTAATATATTTTCAATGTTTTACTACTACTTTAATCTTTTTTTCTAATAGGTATCCAAACGGACAATTAGAGAACTTAACCCAAAACAGGACCAGTACCGTGTCATATTTTATCGAAATATAGGGGGAGCTGTATTTTTAAAAATAGTTTTACAGACTGTACAGCACACGGCCAGACACTAGTCCATTTAAATAGTCCGTAGTTTTCTCACTCATTTTGAATGTGTCCAAATAGATTCAAGCGAAAATGTCATTCATATCTCTCTCCCTTCTTCTCCTTCTCAGCTTTGAAATACATAGCGCCCACGCTCAGGAATCTCAGACTCCGGCCGACGATTGCAACGGCATCTTCTTACAGTACGTGTTCACTTCAGGGTCCATTCTCAAGCCCACACTCAAGGCCCACCAACCCTACCGTTTTGAGTCCACTCTAAGTATCATCAACAACGGCCCCGATGAGCTCAAGTCCTGGCGGGTTTTCGTCGGGTTCCAGCACGATGAGTTCCTCGTCTCTGCCTCTAACGCCGTGCTCGACGACGGGACTTCGCTTCCGGCCGCCGTTGGGAACGGAACTGTTTTTGCCGGGTATCCTAATTCGGATCTGAAGACTGCAATCGAGACCGCCGGTGATTCGACCCAGACTAGTGCTATGGTCGAGCTTGTGGGTACCCAATTCGGAGTAGGTTTAAGGAATGCTCCCATGCCATCCAATATCTCTCTCGTGAATGATGGCCTGATTTGTCCTAAACCCTCTATGAAAGGTTTGAGCTTTATTAACTCTTTACGGAGTATTTATTTCATTTCGTTCTCCACTTCATTTTTTTTCAAAATTGGTGTTTCATGGGTCATGAAGAATGTGATGGTTTTTGTTTTCACTATTGCTTAAGGACTGATTTGATGCGTGATATTGTGTTTGTATATGCTGTGCCATATAGTTGTCTTATCCACATGGAGTTACTGATCTGTAATTCCCGGTGGAAAAGTTGAATAAGAATACGAAACCTAAACCAGCTTTGTTTGGAATTTAATGTTAAACTAATTAATAAAGACAAAGTTAAGTATATTTTTTTAAGGAAACAAAAAGTTAAGCATTAAGCTGAAGGATCGTGGTCAAAATAATGATGATATGAATGTGACCATTATATTTGAATAATTTGATACACCTTGATCTTGCAACGGATCTTTGGTTGGAACCTCGTTTGTTTTTATATGTGCAATTTGAGAGGGGTTGAAATTTAAATGAAAATTTGTTTTTCTGTGGAGGTGTATATAATAACACTTCTCCATCAACTAAGCGTCTAAAGAGGTAAATTTGATGGAATTAAGGTGGAATATGGATTGATATTTCATTGATTTACAGATTGCTTTTCTAATGCATTCATTTCATTTCATCTAGAACCTATCATGGCAGCTTCAAGCCGCGGGTGCTATAAGTTTGAAATGTGCCAGTGTAGTTTCATGTAAAACCTGTATTTGTTGTTGCCAACATCCACCACATGACTTCTTGGTATGAACTCTTGTTAAGATTAGGCGTCTAGAGTTATTTAGAATAATACGGAGTAACATCTTAATATAATGTTGGTTTCAGCTTAGCACCGGCTTTATTACATCACTATGATGATATCATGCGTTAGCGCATCATTTGACTTACTAGGGGTAAATAACTATAAATATATCACTATGATGCATTCTCATTTTTCATGTAAGGTGTTTCCTTTGAGCCAAACCCAAAATGTGTGTGTGTGTGTGATTTCTCTCACACACTTTCTGGCAGTGAGGGCTTTGGTGCAATTGTGCAATTATATCTGAGAAATAGGAAAACCATTTCCACTTCAGTTACATCACATGATGATACCACAAGTGGGGTTTGAGATGGGTGGGTGTATGTAGACCTGAACCTACTTGCAAACGTAGAGACTAGAGAGGTTGTTTTTGGAAGGTCATCAGCTCAAGAAAACATAAAAATATGTTAGAATAGTCAAATTCTAAGAGATGGATAAGAAAGGTAATTAATAACCAAAAAAAACCGAAACACTCCTTTTGTACCTCCTTAACTATGATTAATACTAGCACTTTATGTACAACTTGTACCTCAAAAGGTTGTAATTAATTGTGATCTTTGATTTGGGAGCTTCCAAACACATTTCTTTTAACTCCTCTTCATTCCTAGTTCTCTACAATATCTAAAACAATATCTCCTCTAACTCACAGCCTTTAAAATAAATCTGAAACAATCTTTACTGGAATTGGTCTTGCCCTAACGAAATTTAGCTTGCCTCCACAATATGTGTTGTGCATATCAGTTAGTCTTTTATCTCATTTCTGCCAGCAAATTAATCCTTGTCGTGTGTGTGCCATAAGGATTTTGTTAGCTTAGCCAACAATCAGACTCCCATCACTGTTGAACAACCAATTTCATCCCCCCAAAAGCTCCAAGATTCCTGATTTTGTCGCACATTACAACCATACAACAACCACCTACCTACTCGACTCCCACAAGTTGGGTCATATCACAACTATAGAATGTGAATAAGCCTGCTGGTTACTTCCTCTCATAATTCGTAACTCTGAAATCCATACAGATGTTTGGAGACCATCCCGTGCCACATACTCTCATGGGTCTTAATGATGAAATAACAATTTGAGTTACTTTTTTCAAAATTATACTGCTGAATTCTAGTACAAATTGCCAAATTTAGTGTTCTCATGTAGTGACAATGGTTCAAATATTTTTATACACCCTCTAAGCCTATATGAACTAGGGATGTGTCACACAAGTCCTCTTATATCAAACTTCCGTAACAAATGAGGTAGCAGAGCGTAAAAACAGATACATGGCATTAACCATTTGTACCCTTTTAATCTATACATGTGCTCCGTGTCATTTCGTTATGGAGGATGTCATTCTAACAAAAACACTTTTTGATAAAATGCATGCTGTATCTTATATGTTATCAACATTGTTGCCCCATACTCAGTGCTTTATCCTCAGCATGAATTACTTTATTTTAGAGTGAATTTGCTTAGGAGCTGTTTGTTTCAGCCTCTTAATGGTTCAGATGTCTGAATGGTTCAGCACTTAATGGTTCAGACTGTTTGTTTCAGCCTCTTAATGGTTCAGATGTCTGAATGGTTAAGAGATTTGCCTCTGAATGGTTAAGTATTATACAGAGTCTGAATGGTTAAGAGATTTGCCTCTGAATGGTTAAGTATTATACAGAGTCTGAATGGTTAAGACCTCTTATCTGAATTGATCAGACATTTGCCTCTGAATAATTAAGCAATATACTAGCTCTTAATGGTTCAGACCTCTTACTGGTTCAGCACTTAATGGTTCAGACCTCTTACTGGTTCAGCACTTACCTATTCAGAAGTTGCCAAACAGCCCCTTAGTTTATGAGTCACACAAGTAGTTCTCATTCAAAACTAATGCTCCAGCCTCTCAAATACATATTATTAGGATACTCATGTCTATAGAAAGGGTAGCACAGCTAATATGCCGATGTCAAACATCACCTCATTTCTTTGAGTGTCACATTCCTTGAGTCAGTCAAGTATTTTCAGCTCACTTCATCAGATCACACGACTATTTTCAATGTCTTACCTCTCCCACGAGTAGCATATTGTGGTTACTGTCCACCTCATATTTAGATCACTCACGAGCACAGCAATGAACCTCAAGTCACACTGCTACAATCTCTGCCAGCTGAACAAATATGTTTTCTCGAGGTCTATCAATGTTGTCATCAGTCAAGCACCTACTGACTCACTTGCTCCACTTGTCTTGTCTCTGCTTGTGGATCCTTTGCTGTTCAATGATATTAACGCACACATTGCTATTCATAGAGGTAAATGTTCTATATTCATTAATGATTATCATTGCCTTTCCGTCTCATATGATGTTTTTCGTCTCAAATTTCTTCTTTGTATCCATCGATGTTTGTAGTTATGCTAGGCCCTTATGCCTCAAGGCATACCTCAACGATTTTTACAACAACTCCAACATAAGGCTATGTGCGAAATTGGAAATGGTGAGGCTTAAGTAATATGAGATTGAGGTGTATTTATCTCTGCTTACACATTGACCCTTAGGTGATGTTTACTCAATATTATTTCCAAATTTAATTAACTTTCAAATAGCTAAGGTTTTTTGGCAATGGAGAGGCTTAAGTAATATGAGGCTGAGGTCTACTTATCTCTGCTTACACAATGACCCTTCGGTGAGGTTTACCCAATATTATTACCAGATTTTAATTAAGTTGTGGCCATTTTTAGAAAGATTTTTTAATTGCCTTCCAAACTTCGTGTGGGCAAGGTTCTGCGACAGTCAAGCTTTTCGACTTGACAACTTCAATGCATGTTATGTCCTATTTTTTCCATAGTCATGTGTTTTTATATTAATTTTACAACAGCCTGACTTCATTAGGTTGCAAATCTTTCCAAATAGTGGTTATTCTTTTACCGATAACATGCTTTGACATAAGTCAGTTAGCACTGTTTGCTGCTCTATTGCTTTCATTTTTTTATCTTGACGAAGATAATGTGTAGGAGCTACTAGTGGGTTTGTTACATAGGGATTGACTTTAATTTTCATGTGACACCACACAGTTTGAATTATCACATTTCATGAAATACTTAGACACATTGAAGTTGATCGTTACTTCCTCCTAGAATAGGTAGAGATCAGGTCATCCAATGAGGCAACACCACATAGCTTGAAATCCAGTTTTCGTGAAACAACTAAATGAATTGATATTGATTCTCATTTCTTCAATAGAAAAAGGTAGGTCATATTTGGATGTATAATCACTTGGTTTGTAAATTCTGCTGAGCGTTTAACCGATATATGCACCAAATCTCATACAACTCCTAGAATTGGTTACATTTATAACAAATTTTGATCATATAATTTATATGGTCCAGCTTGAGGAGTACATAATTACAAGAATTTTCTAGAATCATGACATCGTATCATCCACATGCTAACTTAATCTCAAATACATCACTATGGTGATGCCACATATTTAGCTCATCATTCAATTTACTATGTTAACTACCTATAAATGTTCCATTTGTACAAAGTTTATATGATTTAATATTCTATTTTTCTTTTAAACCAAACAAGATTTAGCTTTTCATTGAGTGAATGAATTCACTCGTGTATCTTTCAGGGAACAATACTATGTTTGTGTGCTGCGTGAAAGATCCCAAGTTCAAGGCTAATCTGACCAGAGATGGGGATGAATTCCTACCAAGGGAGGAGGGTGATCTTACTATTATGTATGATATTACAAGAACGTATGACTCCAATTACTGGACACAAGTTTCCATTGCCAACCATAACCCGCTTGGCCGTCTTGACAATTGGAAGTTGAGTTGGGATTGGATGAGGGATGAGTTCATATACATCATGCAAGGGGCTTATCCGTCTCTTGTTGATTCTTCTGATTGCATCTTTGGCAGGCAGGGTGAGTTTTACAAGGACCTCGACTTTTCCAATGTATTGAACTGTGAGAGGAGGCCGACTATTATTGACCTACCGCTGGAGAAGGCCAATGACACAACCCTGGGGAAGATTCCTTTTTGTTGCCGCAACGGCACTATCTTGCCTCCTGCAATGGATCCCAGCAAGTCTGTTTCTGCATTCCTGATGAATGTATTCAAGATGCCGCCAGATCTTAACCGTTCCTCGTTCACTCCACCACAGAATTGGAAGATCAGCGGTCGGCTGAATCCAGATTACAAATGTGGACCCCCTGTGCGTGTGACTCCCAGTGAGTTCCCCGATTCGAGTGGACTGCTGCCGAATAAAGCGGCATTTGCCAGCTGGCAAGTGGTGTGCAACATTACCCAACCGAAGGGCGCAAGCCCGAGATGTTGTGTATCATTCTCTGCTTACTACAATGAATCAGTCATCCCTTGTTCGACGTGCGCCTGTGGCTGCCCTGCCAACACAGCAAAAACATGTAGTACCAAAGCGCCAGCTCTACTCCTTCCAGCACAGTCTCTGTTGGTTCCTTCTGAAAATAGGACTAAAATGGCATTGGCGTGGGCTTCTCTTAATCATTTTGCCGTGCCAACCCCTTTGCCGTGCTCGGATAACTGCGGCGTTAGCATCAACTGGCATTTGTTGACAGACTACAGAGGCGGATGGTCTGCAAGGATGACACTCTTCAACTGGGATGAGTTCTCATTTGCTGATTGGTTTACGGCAGTGGAGTTGGATAGAGCTGCTGCTGGTTTTGAGGCAGTCTATTCCTTCAATGGGACCACACTAAGTGGTGTCAACAATACCATATTCATGCAGGGCATTACTGGATTGAACTATTTGATGGGAGAGACGGACGGAGTTAATCCACACAAGGATCCGAGGGTACCGGGTAAACAGCAGTCCGTAATCTCATTCACCAAGAAGAATACCCCTGGTATCAAAATTGCCGCTGGCGATGGTTTCCCAACCAAGGTTTACTTCAACGGCGAAGAGTGCTCGATACCAAAACTCCTTCCAAAAAGCGGTTCGTTTAGAATCAGCTCAGATGTTCTTCTCACTTCTACCATTCTACCACTTGTCTTCACCATGTTGATAATAATAACAAGACAATAGTAACACACTCAATGGGTATGTCATTATTGTCTTATCTGTTCATTCTTTAGTGTAATATTGTTACAAGCCGGGAGAGACACGGTTGCTGAATTTTCAGAAGACCGACCGAACCGACCGACCATTGTATATAATTTTGTGAGGATTTTGCTACTCTAAAGGGGGGTTTTGTACGAGTCCAGAGATTACTCAATTAGTATAGGCCATTATACTTACACTGCTGTACTCGTTAACATTCTGAAGCTAAGATAGTGCCTTTGTGACAACTTTGTCTGCAAAAATTCATCCAATCACTTCAGCTATCAAAACTATTTATTACACAATCTCAAGCATCGAACTACCAGGATGCAATGACTTGTTCTTCTTCAAGTTCTTATAGTTGTGCCACCAACCACAACCAAAACATTGTTTCGATTTGTTTCTATGGCCAGTCACATAGAACGATATCTTATCATCTCTATTAACTTCTCCGTAATAAATAAGGAATTTACTATAGTATACGCCCAAGTCAAAGCTGGCTCTCTCATCTCACCTTCTTAACTAGAAAAATGAAATTCACGCGACTAGAAACCCTAGCTTGACCTACATAATACTCCCTCCGTTCACCTAAGATCTTCCCATTACGCGTTACGAGGCTTGACCGACTTTATTTTTGATTCAATTTAATTGATTATAGGAGTAAAATTTTAAAATAAAATTTATATAGTAATAAACTACATGAAAAGTTCTACAAAACTAGATGTGACAAGGCTATATTATTTTATAAAATGACTAGTAAAAATGAGCAAACAAAGTGAGTAAAGTTTGATCATGTGAATAGTGTCTGGAAAGTATAGTGTTTGATCAGAGGGAGTAACAAATTCAATGATTGACCTAGAAAATTGTCTCTAATACCAAATTGTTTTTATAAAGTACTTCACAAAATCACAAATTTAAAATTAAAGATTTGGATGTACTAAAAATCTAAAATGAATAAATATAGATTTAACATTTACCCAGTATAAAAGAAGATCTTGATGTACTAATAAAAAAGAAGCTCGAAACTCTAGAAGTCTAGAACCCTTCAAATTTTAATGGCAATTGGTACAATAATCAGATTGTGGAATGTCCCTTATGTCCATGTACGAAGATAATGAAAGAATGAAAAAAAAAACCCTTCGACCCAATCTGCAAATTCAAGAATGCATTGTATGAACAGTCAATACGCAAATACGCATTCAAGAAAAACTATCAACTTTCTTCCAAATTCACTAAATATGAGTTTGTATATGGTAAAGCCCGTTGTACCAAAAATAAAGTACAATCGAGGAGTACTCATTTTGAAGTATAGTACTCATTCTCGCATAAAACATAAATATTCATTTTGAAATAACGTAGAAATTATTCTGAAATAATCTAGCATTTGTCATTCATTCTGAATTAACGTAGCACTCATTTTCACACATTTATTCGATACAAATGTAGTGTTCATTTTGAAGCACAATAATGCTCATTCTCAAATTACACACTGCTCATTCTCGAGTAACCTACATTCATTCCCTTCAGATTTGAAAAATATAGTTTAATTACTCTTACCATCGTATCATTTCACTGATGCAAAATCGATCAGACATCTTCATCAATCACAGCCGTGCTTCCTCAGTCGCCTTCATCTTCCATCTTCTTTGACCTTTCCGTGCTTTCTCCATCTCGCAGCCGTGCTTCCTCGATCTCGCTGGATCGACACAAGAAGGGTTGGATCTCTGCTCCTCTCCCCAAATCATGTTGCCCCCTTAGCGATTTCACAACAAAAATTGGGTAAAAAAAATCAAGTCTGCTCTTCCTCCCTAAATCGGGACATAAATTTTAAGCCGATTGTACGAAAAGAATCATATAGTTGTCTGTACGATATAATTTGCGACTAAATATAGTTTATAACAACTCCATAATTCTTATAAATCATCTACTTCATCCAAATTTAAGTTGGAAAATGTTATAGTGTACCAAAAGTTTACATAATTTTTTGTGTTAGATGAGAATGATAAAGAAATATTTACTACCTTGATAAACATTTTTAATGCAATAAATAAATAATACTTTGATATAAAATGTGGGTAATTGTTAAAGGAAAGAGAATATTTGGTAGAATATTTGGTAGAATATTTGGAGATATTTGTGTATATATTGTTTTGGTAGTTTTCCTTGTATAGGGATTCTTTCCTTTTCCCTTTCCTTTACTTATTAGGAGTCTCAACTTGTGAGATCCTATATATATGTCCTCATTGTAAATTGTAAACACAAGAGAGAAATACAGAGAATTTCCTCCCAAATAATTCTTTCATGATATCGGAGCCAAAACCCTAGAGTTTTTCAGCGACTACTGTTCACGATCGCCCGGCATGGCGTCCATCGATCGTTGCTCAGTTTCAGTCGTTTGTTGTTGTTGCCGGAAAACGGAACGGTCGACCGTTGCTCTTGAACGGTCGAGCACGTCGACCGTCTCGTCGACAGATTGTGTGATAGATGCTGCTGTTGATTCTTCTGCCACCGCCGTATGCCACTCTGCTACCGCCATGGCCGATGAACAACCAAGGAAGATGTTTTTCTCCCTATCATCGTGTGTTTCTAGTATGAAGCTTTCAGGTATTCCTGTGTCACCGCGTTGGATTATAGATACTGGGGCATCAAATTATATGACTGGTGATATTTCGTTATTGCATGACGTCGTGGGAATATCACCATGTGAGATTGGTTTGCCATATGGGAAAAGAATTATTTCTGTACAATCTGGGAAGATTAAATTAACAGAAACATTACTTCTGCACGATGTTCTATATGTTCCCACTTTGAGTTGTCATTTAATCTCTGTGTCACAATTGACAAGGGATTCGAACTGTGAGGCACGTTTTGCCAACGATAAGTGTATACTACAGGATCTGTGTTTAAAGACAGAAATTGGTATGGGTGAGCAGGAAGGAGGACTTTATTACTTCAAGGAGCCAGAAAAGAAGATGGTGTGCAGTGCGAAGAAGGAGAGTAAGTTTGATCTTTGGCACAAATGACTTGGACATCCTTCCTCTCATGTTTTGTCTCTTGTTCCTGGAGTTGGAACAAGTAAGAGTAGTCACAGTTGTTGTGACATTTGTTTGCGTGCTAAACAGACTCGTGGGAGTTTTCCTATAAGTTTTTATCAATCTGTTGATAAATTTGATATGATACACTGTGATTTATGGGGACCATATAGGACTCCAAGTTTTGATGGTTCTACAATGTTCTTAACCATTGTGGATGATTTTTCAAGAGGTGTTTGGGTACATTTGCTTGATTCCAAACGTAAGGTTGGCACTGTTTTTAAACAATTCTGTGCTATGGTAGAACGACAATTTGGGAAGAAAATAAAGTGTGTTCGTAGTGATAATGGCGCAGAATTTGAATGTCTAAACGAATATTTCCGGGAGCAAGGAATTATTCATGAAACGTCTTGTGTGTCTACTCCACAACAGAATGGGAGAGTAGAACGCAAGCACCGACACATTTTGAATGTGGGTCGGGCTTTGAGGTTTCAGGCTGGTCTTCCGATTGAGTTCTAGGGAGAGTGTATACAGACCGCCGCACATCTGATCAATCGCACACCTTCATCTTTGCTAGGGGGGTCACACCATACAAGAAGATCTATGAAAAGCCACCCTCTTTGGCTCATATTCGTGTTTTTGGATGCAGATGTTATGCTCATAACTTAAAGAGGAATGGAGATAAATTCGCACCAAGAAGCAATCCTGGAATATTTGTTGGATATCCACAAGGGAAGAAGGGATGGCGTATTTACTACCCGGACACTGGAGAAATTAAGGTGTCCCGGGATGTTGTGTTCTATGAAGATATTTTCCCTTTCTTGACTCCTACAGGTGCATCTCTTGATACATGAAGTAAAAATGAGGTTAGCTCTTATGATGAAGATGAAGAAACGCGGACGGAAGAACAGATGGACCGTTCCAGGAGGGACGGTGGACCAGAGGAAAGCGGTAGAGCAGACAGGCTACAGACGGTCGACCTGATGGACCGTTCAGATGTCCACGGTCGACCGTCCGAGAGGCAGAATGACGGGTTCCTGAGAGATGACCAAACGGTCGACCTGGTGGACCGTTCTGATATCCACGGTCGACCGTCCGCAAGGCAGAATGACGTTTCTTTGGGAGATGATCAAACGGTCGACTGTGATATGGAAGACGGTCGACCATCTCCGAGGTAGAAAGTTAGCGATCCGGAACAGCTTCAGACGGTCGACCCCGTGGACCGTTCCACGAACGGCGGTCGACCGTCCTCTTCCCAGCAGGCGGTGGAGAACTTGGGACGTGGTCAACGTGAGAAACGTCCAAATGTACGCCTTGCCGATTATGTTACTCATGTAGCTGGTTCACATGTTGGTGAAAAATGCAAATATCCTCTTGCCTCGTATGTCACACACGAGAAGTTCTCTGACAGACACAAGTGTTTTCTCAGCGCACTTGATGCTGGAGTGGAGCCCACAAGTTTCAAGAAGGCATTCCAGGATGAACGATGGAGGAAGGCTATGAGAGAGGAGATTGATGCACTGGAGGCTAATGGGACGTGGTCTCTTGTCTCTCCTCCACGCCATAAAAAGCCCCTTGGTTGCAAATGGGTATATAAGATTAAGCGCAAGTCCGATGGAAGTGTAGAGAGATATAAGGCCAGACTTGTTATACTTGGCAATCATCAGGTTGAAGGACTTGACTACAAAGAAACATTTGCTCCTGTAGTCAAGTTGACCACTGTGAGAACGCTTTTAGCAATTGCAGCAGTTAAGGGGTGGGAATTGAATCAGATGGATGTTCACAATGCATTTTTACACGGAGATCTTCAGGATGAGGTGTATATGAGATTGCCACATGGTTTCTCGAATTCGTCTAATGTGGTGTGCAAACTCAAGAAATCTCTGTATGGCTTAAAGCAAGCTCCAAGGTGTTGGTTTGCCAAGTTGTCTGGAGCCTTAAAACGCTATGGGTTTGTTCAATCTGTTGCTGATTACTCCTTATTTTCTTTTGTTGGAAAGAAAGGAGTCATACATGTTTTGGTTTATGTTGACGATTTGATTATTGCTGGAGATAATGCAGAGATGGTAAGCAAGTTCAAAGCCTATCTCGGAGATTGTTTTCATATGAAGGACTTGGGAACACTGAAATACTTTCTTGGCATTGAGGTGGCGAGGAGCACGCCTGGGATTTTTCTCTGCCAACGAAAGTATGCCTTAGACATCATCACTGAGGCGGGGTTGTTAGGTGCCAGGCCGTTGGGTGCCCCGATGGAGCCAAATCATCACTTGGCTCGTTCCCAAGCCCCGGTCCTTGCAGATCCAGAACTATATCGACGGTTGGTAGGAAGGTTGGTCTATCTCTCCGTTACACGACCGGAACTTTCTTACGCCGTCCACACGTTAGCACAGTTTTTGAAGGAAACAAGGGAGGATCATTGGTCTGCGGCCCTTAGAGTCGTTCGTTATTTGAAAGGATGTCCAGGTCAGGGCATTTTTCTGTCAGCAGAGAGTAGTCTTCAACTCACAAGATGGTGTGATTCGGACTGGGCAGCATGTCCTTTGACGAGGCGATCATTGACAGGGTGGTTTGTGCAGCTTGAAGACTCGCCTGTCTCATGGAAAACAAAGAAGCAATCGACGGTGGCTCGCTCGTCTGCTGAAGCAGAGTATAGAGCTTTGGCTGTCCTTACATGTGAGTTGAAGTGGTTGAAGAATGTTTTGCGGTGTTTAGGGGTTGAGCATAAGGACCCCATGACGGTCCGGTGTGACAGCACGGCAGCACTTCACATTGCTGCTAATCTGGTTTTCCACGAACGCACGAAGCACATTGAGATTGATTGTCACTTCGTTCGTGATGAGCTCTTGCGAGGAGAGATTCGTACACTTCATGTGCCTACTACGCATCAGCTTGCAGACATTAATACAAAGGCACTCGGAAAGTCACGTTTGGAGTTTCTTCTTCCCAAGTTGGGCATTTCGTTACTACATGCTCCAACTTGAGGGGGGGTGTTAAAGGAAAGAGAATATTTGGTAGAATATTTGGTAGAATATTTGGAGATATTTGTGTATATATTGTTTTGGTAGTTTTCCTTGTATAGGGATTCTTTCCTTTTCCCTTTCCTTTACTTATTAGGAGTCTCAACTTGTGAGATCCTATATATATGTCCTCATTGTAAATTGTAAACACAAGAGAGAAATACAGAGAATTTCCTCCCAAATAATTCTTTCAGTAATCTTATGTCTGCCAGTATAGCACTCATCTTATGTGGATAATCTTATGCCTCAAATTTTCTCTCTCTGCCCCAGCAGCTTCAACCCTCTTTAATTTACTTCATAATTTCACTAGAAATGGATTTGAAGTTTGGGGCTTCAAAACTTTATATTTTAAAGGTTTTAATACACATTTTGTAAGTAAATTAATAAGATTTCATTATTTAATTAAATATAAACGACAATAATTCATTTTAAAAAGTACATTCAATAAAAAACATTCACTTAAAAAATAATACGTTAATAAAAAAACTAAAGCATATCATATTTAGCCTAGATCCTGTTTTGTGTTTTCTCGTAAAATATACATTTGAATCTCGTTAACGTTGTTGGAAATTTTAAAGTAAATTGGACATTTTCGGACATAAATTCGGTAGGGTCCACAAAATTATTTTCCAAAATAATTATGGACGATTAATCTCGTAAGTAAGACGAACGTCTTGACATATGACACGTCATAAACGGTGCTCGGGTGAATGAGAAATTAATTCTCAAAGTGGAATACTAAGGTAGAGTAAATGCCTTTGTCCCACACCAGTTTCTAAACCTTTCGTATTCTCATATTTAAGCTTAGGCATTGAATTGAGCTTATGAAAGGAACAAGAAGAGGACTTCTCGCGCGCCCGCCGCCGCCGCTGTCTGTCCGGCACGTCATGCGCACGCGCGCGCGCCCGCGCCCACGGCGTGGCTAACTTTTTACGAGACCAAATCACGCGTGTACACTTCGTTATTAACGAAGTGTATAGAATTAAAGGCATGCATGCACTCACGTATGAAGAGTCATTCGACTCTTCGTAATCTCCGATGTCCAGTGAAGGGTCCAAATTGCTCTCATTACACACTCAATCGAAAATCTCTCTCTCTGTCTCTGCGTTCTAAAAGTTCCGACAACTCCCCAACTCCGATCATCTTCTTCGGCGATAGCTCTCCGTCATTCTCGTTCGCCGGTGCTCTGTTCTACCGCTCTAGACTTAGCACATTGCTAGTGCGGGAGGCGGGCAATACTACCTTAAGGAAAGCTTCGGCGACTCCGCTTTCCTTACCTAAGGTTCTAGAAACATCTCCGGCGACCCTTTGTTCTCCGTCCGAAGAAAAGTCCGTTCGAGCTCCCGAAGACTCCAAGTTTTATTTTCTTTTATTTTTGTTGTAAAATCCGAACGTTTTATAAGTTCGGATTATTTTATTTTTATTTTCCCGCTGTAATATTCAACAGTCTTAAGGTAATATTGTAATGCAGTTCGGATTCGGCATCGAGGGTTCCTCCGGCAACGGGATGAGTTCCGAAATCCCGGTGGAAACCTCTTCGGTTGCCATGGTCGTGCCGTCCTCTCCACTGCCCTTCGGGTCAAGTGTGGGGGCCGCAACCATGACGTCTTTCTCGATGCCAAGCTCGATCTTCAGGTCGGCCCCTCGACCCATTCCCGGGCTCGAAACCACGGGGGATTACCCCGTCGGTAATTCGAACCCCTTTCTCGGACCGACTATGGCTTCGGCCTCGACGGTCAACCTTGGACCGAACGCGGGTTTTCCCACACCGGTCAACTTAGGATCGAACGCGGGTTTCCCCACACCGGTCAATCCATTCGTTGGACCTCATTGGGCGACCAACGGGCCTTTCCTCCACACGCCCAATGCAGTTGGGCCGATTTCGGTGCCCGCAAGTTCGGTTCAAAGGCCACCGAAGTTCAATGGGACGAATTTCAAAATGTGGCAACAAAAGATGACGTTCTTCATGACCGTCTTGGGATTTGCTGAGTACCTGCGGCAAGATCCCCCCAGCCCAATGAAGCCAACGACCCCCTTGTGGCGATGGTGAACCAAGCATGGTACCATAACAACTATCTCGCCATCAACATTATCCTTGAGGGGTTGGGAGATTCGTTGTACCCCGTCTACGCCGGTGCAAAGCTTGCCAAGGAGCTTTGGAATAGCTTGAACAAAAAGTATCAAGCTGAAGATGCCCGCACAAAGAAGTTCATCGTCGGGAAGATGCTGGACTACAAGATGGTCGGGAGCAAATCTGTTGTCGCCCAGGCTGAGGAGCTTACAGTAATCTTCAACAAGTGCAATAAAGAGAAAGTAGGCGTCAGCGAAGCCTTCCAAGTGGCGGACATCATCCACAAACTTCCCCGGTCGTGGGAAGACTTCCAAGCCGACCTCAAGCTCAAGAGAACGGAGCTAAACCTGGAGCAACTGCTCACACGACTGAGAATCAGAGAGGAGGGGCTTGCTAGAAGAAGTGGAGGGGCAAAGGCGAATGTGGTAGAACATCCGTCGGGCTCTTCACATGGCGGGAAGGACAAAAAGAAAATGGGTCCTAAGGGTGGTGTTTCAAAATTTGCAGGGAAATGCTACAACTGTGGCATTACCGGGCATCGTTCCTCTGATTGTAGGAAAAAGAAGCCACAAAAGGGAAAGAAGAAAACCACTTAAGCCATGTGTGCGGAGCTGGACAACTTGGACCTCTGCGCGGTTGTCACCGAGGTGAATCTAGTCAGGTCAAACCCGAGGGAGTTGTTTGTGGACACAGGAGCCAAACGCCATATTTGCTCAAACAGGAGCATGTTTCACGACTTCCAAGAGACCTCCGGTGACAAGGTCTGGATGGGCAATTCGGCCCAGCCAGAGGTTCAAGGGGTGGGCAAGATTAAGCTCAAAATGACCTCAGGCAAAGAGTTAACGCTTAACGACGTGCTCTATGTGCGAGATATTCGCAAGAATTTGGTGTCATGGTCATTGCTGATCAAACACGGCTTTCGGATGGTGTTTGAATCACACAAGCTAATTTTGTCCAAGAAAGGGATTTTTATTGGGAAGGGTTACATTTCTGATGGGCTTGTCAAGCTTAATGTAATGACTGTTCATGAAAAGATCAATAAAAATCTTATTGCTTATGTGTGTGAGTCTTCTAGTTTATGGCATGGTAGACTAGGACATGTTAATTATGCATCTCTTCGGAAATTAATTAACATGGAACACATACCTAAGTTTAGTATTGACTTAACTCACAAGTGCGAAACTTGTGTTGAGGCAAAGTCAACTCGAAGTTCGTTTCAAACGATCGAACGAAATACTCAGCCTCTAGAGTTGGTTCACACCGACTTGTGTGATTTTCGAACAACGCCTTCAAGAGGGGGTAATAAATACTTTATTACCTTCGTCGATGATAGCACGAAATATTGCTATATCTATTTACTAAAAAGTAAAGATGAAGCGTTAGACACTTTTATTCGATATAAGAATGAAGTGGAAAATCAACTCAATCGCAAAATCAAAGCACTGAGAAGCGATAGAGGTGGTGAGTATGATGCTCCACTTAATGAGTTTTGTGCACAACATGGAATAGTGCATCAAGTAACCCCACCGTATACACCACAGTCTAATGGTGTAGCAGAGCGGAAAAATCACACTCTGAAAGACATGATGAATGCGATGCTACTTAGTTCTGGGTTACCCCAGAACATGTGGGGGGAGGCTGTTTTATCAAGTAATTATTTACTAAATAAAATACCTCGTAAGAAACTTGACAAAACTCCGTATGAACTTTGGCATAATAGGAAACCTTCCTATAAGTATCTCAAAGTGTGGGGGTGTCTCGCGAAAGTACTTGCACCACCACCTAAGAAGATGAAGATCGGTCCAAAAACAGTTGATGGAATCTTCATCGGGTACAATAGTACGTCGTACCGGTTCTTGGTGTACAAATCAGATAATCCTGAAATTCACAAGAACACAATCATTGAGTCACGGAATGCAACGTTTTTCGAGCACATTTTCCCGTGCAAGTCAAGTGACGAAGCCAGTTCGTCCAAACGTTCTCATACTGAGATGATGGATAATGATGATCCAAATCAGTTGAATTCCGATGACGATGATGAAGTCGAACATGAGACTGGACTGAGACGAAGTAAAAGAATGCGAACTGAAAAGATGTTCGGTTCTGACTTCATAACATATCTGATAGAATTTGACAAAGGAACTTTGTCATTTCTAATGGAAAATGAACCCGATATTCTAACCTGTTTGGTAGAAAAGGAACCACGAACCTATCACGAGGCCGTAACTTCAACTGAGGGACCTCAGTGGCGAGAAGCCATAAAAAGTGAAGTTGATTCTATTCTTCAGAATCACACGTGGGAATTGGTTGATCTCCCTCCGGGGTGTAAACCATTAGGTTCTAAATGGGTCTTTCGGAGGAAAATGAAGTCTGACGGCTCCATTGACAAGTACAAAGCTAGACTTGTGATCAAGGGGTATAGCCAACGCGAGGGCTATGACTACTTTGATACTTACGCACCTGTGACTAGGATAGATTCTATCAGAATGATCATCGCATTTGCATCCTTACGAAACCTGGATGTTTACCAAATGGATGTAAAGACTGCTTTTCTAAATGGCGAACTAGATGAAGAAATCTATATGGAACAACCCGAGGGGTTTAAGGTTCCGGGCCAAGAAAAGAAGGTCTGCAAACTTGTGAAATCATTATATGGTCTTAAACAAGCGCCAAAAGTATGGCATGATAAGTTTGACGAGGTAATGATGAACAACGGTTTTAAGATAAATGAGTCGGATAAGTGCGTATACTTTAAGGACACATCTGAAGGGTATGTCATTTTATGTCTGTATGTAGACGACATACTCATCGTTAGAAGCAACGATAGGATGGTCAAGTCCACCAAGGACATGTTGAACGCACGATTCGATATGAAAGATTTGGGTTTGGCTGATGTGATTCTTGGAATCAAAATACTAAGAAGACCGGATGGTCTGAGCTTGAGCCAATCCCACTACATTGACAAGATCCTTGAGAAATTCAACAAGGATGATACAAAGATAGCTAAGACGCCGATAGACGTAAATGTTCACCTTGGTAAACACCGAGGGAGTAGCGATTCTCAGACAGAATACGCTAGAGTTATCGGAAGTCTGATGTATCTGATGAGCTGCACACGGCCAGATTTAGCTTGCGCCATTAGCAAACTAAGTAGGTATACGAGCAATCCGAGTGCTGAGCACTGGAAGGCCATAGTCCGAGTAATGAGATACCTTCGGTATACTTGAGATTATAGCCTATGCTATGGCAGGTATCCACCCGTGCTGGAAGGGTACACTGATGCCAATTGGATTGCGGACAATAAGGATTCAAAATCCAGAAGCGGATTTATCTTTATGTTAGCTGGTGCAGCTGTTTCTTGGAAATCCTCAAAACAAACGTTAATTGCCAGATCCACCATGGAATCTGAGTTCATAGCACTAGACAAGTGTGCAGAGCATGCCGAGTGGCTTCAGAATTTACTTAAGGACGAGCTCGGAATTTAATGGGAAAAACCAGTTCCTCCTATTTGCATTTATTGTGACTGTCAGTCAGCAATAGGACGAGCTCGGAACAAATTGTATAATGGTAAGTCTAGGCACATTCGCCGTAGACACAAAACCATTAGGCAACTTCTCAATATGGGTATTATCTCGATTGACTATGTCAAGTCAAAGGATAATTTAGCGGATCCATTAACCAAAGGGTTAACCAATGAGCAACATGAGAAGTTAGTAGTAGGAATGGGTCTGAGAGCCCTACCCTGTGCTGGAAACGTTCCATGAAGGAAAACCCAACCTAGGTGGTACCTGGGTTCAATGGGACAACCTACTTGTGGAACGAAGCACGGTCACTGTGGGGGCAAGCCGAATCACCGACTTAACACCCCTTCGTTCCTACTGAGATATAGTGACTCCCGAAAACGATGAGGTTAGCATGGCGCTTTAATGATTCTTGAACTATGGACAACGAGGTCCAAGTGGAGTAATCGGGATACTCTTAGAAGAATCACCTATGTAAGAGTGAAGTGCGGTCGCTTCAACAGAAGGATTTCGGGCTGATCCTGTCTTACACTCTCGCAGAACCAGATGTGTGTTCCACGACCATAATGGGCACACCCATGAGAACGGAATGATGGTTGGTTGAAACTTGTGTATTGTATATCGTCGTTTATATAAACGGAAGGACAGTTCAAAGACATCATGTTCTACTGAACAGCCAGTAGAGAAGGTATACTTTACAAGGAGTAGGTTCAAAGGCATAAAACCTACCTACTCTTGCAGGTTTCAACTTCAGAGTTATTGCCAGTTACATGAATTAATTTTCATTCATGTGGGGGATTGTTGGAAATTTTAAAATAAATTGGACATTTTCGGACATAAATTCGGTAGGGTCCACAAAATTATTTTCCAAAATAATTATGGACGATTAATCTCGTAAGTAAGATGAACGTCTTGACATATGACACGTCATAAACGGTGCTCGGGTGAATGAGAAATTAATTCTCAAAGTGGAATACTAAGGTAGAGTAAATGCCTTTGTCCCACACCGGTTTCTAAACCTTTCGTATTCTCATATTTAAGCTTAGGCATTGAATTGAGCTTATGAAAGGAACAAGAAGAGGACTTCTCGCGCGTCCGCCGCCGCCGCCGTCTGTCTGGCACGTCACGCGCGTGCGCGCGCGCGGCGCGTCTGCGCCCGCGGCGTGGCTAACTTTTTACGAGACCAAATCACGCGTGTACACTTCGTTATTAACGAAGTACTTCGTTATTAACGAAGTGTATAGAATTAAAGGCATGCATGCACTCACGTATGAAGAGTCATTCGACTCTTCGTAATCTCCGATGTCCAGCGAAGGGTCCAAATTGCTCTCATTACACACTAAAGAGGGCTCGGCTGCAGGGATTACACACTCAATCGAAAATCTCTCTCTCTGTCTCTGCGTTCTAAAAGTTCCGACAACTCCCCAACTCCGATCATCTTCTTCGGCGATAGCTCTCCGTCATTCTCGTTCGCCGGTGCTCTGTTCTACCGCTCTAGACTTAGCACGTTGCGGTTTTATCCTGGGAGGAGATTGCCCACGTTTTCCAGTGCGGGAGGCGGGCAATACTACCTTAAGGAAAGCTTCGGCGACTCCGCTTTCCTTACCTACGGTTCTAGAAACATCTCCGTCCGAAGAAAAGTCTGTTCGAGCTCCCGAAGACTCCAAGTTTTATTTTCTTTTATTTTTGTTGTAAAATCCGAACGTTTTATAAGTTCGGATTATTTTATTTTTATTTTCCCGCTGTAATATTCAACAAACGTATCACTACCGTTTTCCGTTATTTCGAGCTCCTCCTTCTCTATTATCTGTTTCTCCCTCTCTTCTTCACTAAGATTGAACAACCACATTTGTTCAATTATTTGTCGGCCGATATCGTCATGAGAGGAAACAGAGCCAGACCTAGAACCCGAACCAATTGATTTTGCCTTCTTTCTTCCAATTGGTCGTGGAATGGGGTCCTCGTCATCAGAGTCATCTAGGTTGACAACAGACCTTTGTTCCGATGACCCGATAGTATTCTCCGCATCAACCTTGGCAGAGGATCGTCTTTTCCCTGACAATCCGGCCTCAGGGTTACAGAGTTGTATCTATTTCGGTGAACGGCTTAAAACTCTCTACAAATCAACGGAGACTTTGCCTTGATGTTCGTTATCTTGATGTCAAGCGGTGGCTGGTCGCGGAATATCGGCATCATTTGTCTTGCTCTTCCGGGACCAAATGCATTCCTTGTACACTACAATAAACTTTCGGACTTTTCTATTTATGTGCCCCCAATCAGAAGTGAGTTAGTCTTGGGTTTGATTGGAGTGGTCCTTGTCACATCCCTCATTTGATAAGAACCTTTAAGAAATATATGATTTAACAAAAAAAACTTTAACCCAAATATATATAAAAAGAACATATGTAAAATATATATCAAAAAACATATAAATTTTACCATCCATAGAATGCTCTGAGATGTCAACCCACACATACGCCAATAAAACTTCTTCGTATGGTGTCTATTTTTGAATGGACTGTGTAGCATCAGTCATCGACTTTTCGCTCCTCAATTTGTGATTCTTCCAACATGCACTTTTTTGGTGCACTTAGTTCTGGTTGAGTGTTCGAAACTGACTCCGGTCCTCAAGATTCACCGAGGTTTAGGTTTTGAAAAAATGTCAGATTATTCCTGTACATTCTGTAAAGCCACATCGCATACTCGTTACGCTCAACACCGGACAGAGAACCGAATGGAGAACAAAAGGAATTCATGATAAAAATTTAAAAATAAGAGAGAAAGATATGAAATATTTTATTATCCTTTATATATAAAAAGCCGACTCTAACCTAAAGGAACACGATATTTGGCGAAGTTGTAGCATGCCATGTGATAGAGCTGATGTGTTACCTTCCTACACAACTAATTATGAGATGGAAAGCTGAGGTGGAAGAGACCAATCGATCGATAAACCAAGAAAAAGGAAATTAGTGTCTCTTCTTCGAGTCAAAATACGCAAAGAGAGTACGCTGCTTTTCTCTTCTTTGGGATCTTCGCGATCTCCTTTCCTTTAATTCGTGAATCGCCTTTCTTTGATTTCCTTCTCCATCTCCTTTCCTTTTCTATTTAATATCGACACAAATTAGCAGAGAGATTAAGTTGCTTTCCTACCAAGATGAACCACAAACTTGTTGGAACATGCTTTATAATAATATTGTACTAAAGCCTTGTTTAGTTTTTGATAGGTTTTGATGAATGTCAAACCACTGTGGATATGAAGAAGCTTTGTTGAACATCTCAAGATATAAAAAAAGGTATGGCACAAAGGCACGAAAGTGTTGGACATGAGTTCAAACCCCTTTACTATTTCTTCTGGAATATTTTTTTGTTTTGATGAATGACAAACAGGATGATTAAATTCAAGCTGATCGAAAATTTATTTTCGTATCGAGAAAAGCAAAGAGGCGTATCAAGATAAAATCAAGGCTTACCCCTACGCAGAAGTCTTTGAAGTGAAGTGAAGACTCCGAAGATTTCTTTTAATTGAGTCTAGGAATCTTTGTAAGGATGACAATACTTTCTGCATAAACAAATTATTTTTTGAGGGATAAAAATTATTATTTTCTGAGTCAGTTGAAAAATTACTTTTCCTCTGTCTAAAAGTATTTTACTGAGTCAGTTTCAAAATAAGTGTGTCAAAATTTCTTAAAAACATTTTTTAAGAATACACAAATTTTTTTTATGGTAAGAAAAATATACTTTAAATATTTTTCTTGTACATCGTTTGACACACAAAATAATTTTTGGACTCTTTTTCTCTCCCCTACTGATTTGCAGTATAGAACGGGCAAAAATAACAACTAAAAAGAATCCCTTGTAAGTAGGGTGTCGAACCTCAGGGAGACGTGAGTTAATTTAATTTAAACAAAAGTTTACAAAAGAAGTTGTAAAATATTTTGGTCTTTTTGGTTTTAAAGATAAAATAAAAAGTGTAAAAGGAGAGAGTTCCAAACAACACAAAGTTTTTGATGATGAAAAGTTAGGAGTAGAAATTGGTAAATTAATTGTTCAATGTTTTTATAAAAGTTGGATTGTCAATTTATTTTTATATAGAATGTGTGGGGTTGCAGAAAAGTATTTAGGGACGCTCTCGCAGTTCACCTAAATAATAATTACTCCGACTTTAACACGCTAATGATAAATCCGGAGTGATTATTTAGTAACAACGGCAACCATAATTATTTTATTGTATGTTTACCCAATTTAATGGTGTAAAAATACAACTCAATAATTATGTCCACTCGAAAGTCTTCAATCCCGGTTAAAGGTAGAGAAGGCTTACGGTGTAATTAAAAAGTGTTCTATTTTATGATTATATCAATTTTAACTCATATTCCTTGTAACAATTATGTTTATGATTGGGCCCTTAATAATCACAAACATTCCAAATTTATTTATTTTTAAATACAACATCTAAGTAAAAATAAAATCAACAATCCATGTTAAAAATATTTAAAACATTAAGATGGACAAATTAATTACACCAACTTCTAACCCCAATGGAATTTAGAAGTTCATAGTTTGAAGCTTAAACAAATAAATATTTATTACAAACATAAAAATCTTACAAAATGGAAGGTGTGTTCTTGAGCTCCAAATATAATAGATGATGATGAAGATGGAGTAATTTTTATGTGTTTGGATGAAGAAAGTGGTGAGATATTAGTGAGGGAGGAAGAGAATTTCGAAATGGAGAGAGGGGAGAAAATGGGGGTTCCAACCTTTTTTAAAAAGAGAAGTGTTGAGTTTTTATAGATGAATTCGTATATACGGAGTATATACAAATAGTCCCACTAGGAGGCAATACAAGCACAGTAGCGCACATGGAAATGAGGCTGCTTGTTGTGCCACGTGACCCGTGTTCGAAGCTTCCCAGCGTTTACTGTTTTGTCATTTTTCTTTCTCAGTTCATGGCCCGATTTAGAACAGATAATAAACCGTAACTGCAATAAAAATATTTTGCTAACTTCTTTGTAAAAAGAGTGATATTTCTAGTAGTTCTATTTTTGTAAAGATTAAATAATGTAAAAAAGTTTGTGCAATAAATTGTTTAAAAAGTGTGGTCAATTGTTTTTCCAAAATCTTTTTAATAAGTGTTTGATCCAAAATCTCATTTGTTGTTGTACTTTGTTGCTTGAGGGCAAGCAACGCTTAAGTGTGAGGAATTTGATAAGTCCGTTTTGTACGCACTTATCTTCTCTATATTTAACGTGTTGTTGTCCAATTTTGGATCAAATAAATCAATTTCTCAATGGTTTTTATAAGTTTTTCTTCATAATTGTAAAAGTGCACAAAAGTTATGTGTAGTTTTAAAAAGAATAAAAATTGAGTCAAAAGTGGTACGAAAAGGTAAAAGATTGTGCAAATGGAATGCAGCGGAGCAAAGGAGACAAAAGATGGTGAAAATCCATGAAGTGAAAATTGTATATTCAATTGTGGAGATGTACCCCGTCAAGAGATTTGAGGTCAAACGGATTGAAAAAGAAATTGTTTGAAAAGAAAAAGTTAAAAAAAAAGTTGTTTTGATTCAAATTAATTCGTTTGACCCAAATTGGTTCGGAATTTGAAGTCGGCATAGAAGGAAAAGTTGTCCAGAATAAAATTTTGAGCAAGATAGCATTTTTAGAAAAATATTTCGGACCAGATCAAAATCCGGCCAACCAGGCGCTGCCACGTGGCGCGACCTGGCTGGCCGGCCAACTGCAGCAGCCAGCAAGTGGGGGGCTATCTTGTTCCAGCTGTCAGCCACCTTCATCAATCATCATATAAAGAAAAAAAAAGAAAGAAAGATTGAAAGAGGAGATAGAGTATGACGCATGCAGAAGAAAAACAAAAAAAGGGAAACAGCGCACAACTTGGCGAAACCACGCGCGGAAAACCGCGGGCGTGCTCGGGCGACCTGCCGAACGGCCGCCCCGGACCCCGCCCCGGAAATTTTGATTCCTATATAAGTCGGATCGGCGAGTCTCCATAATAATCAGCTTCCTCCGGGTCTTCTAAGGCCCGGACCTCCTTTCCAGCTTCAATTTCCAGTTATATTTTAATATTTTAGTTTAGTTTTGTTCCGGTTGTCCCAAAGTGGCCCCGACTCTACTCTCGGTTGTAAGTTTATTTTTACAACTTTTAATGAAATGTTCTTTTATTTTATGCACTCTTAATATTTAGTATGAGTTAGGGCCCGGATTAGGGTCCTGGCTAAATTTGGGCATATACTCTGTATGTTTAGTTAATAATTGGAATAATTGTTCTAAAATTATTTTTAATGTTAAATTAATTAATTAAGTCGAGAGAAAAATTAATTAATAATTGGAAATTAGTTTTTACCTTGTCTATGAGGATATAAAATTAATTAAGCCAAACTTTTTAGAACACATTAATGATACCTTGAGAGAGGATAAATTAATGAAATATTTGTGACAGAAATATATTTATTCCAATTATTGATTAAATATGTGACAACAGTAGTTAACTCAGATGATGCCTTGACCCAAAATCTAGTCTCATACCCGTACTATTTATTTTCTTTGTCAAAAAACATCCAGTAATTCAGTTTATTTTTATTATCAAATCGAAAAGAGAAGACTTTCAGACCCGTCCTAACCTTCGTCTAGTTAGAAAAATTAGCTAATTCCCTTCGTCCACTCCTCGAGAGACACGACACTCGGAGAAAACTAACCCTTTATTGGGAAGGTTGACTTACCGAAAAACTCATTCGTCAGGTACCTAAACCGTCTCCTTGATATCTTTTTGTAGGTGTGCTTGAAGGCTTCGAGTACCTCTTGGTATCTCGATAGCGGATGCTCCAAGGACATGACCGGAGACGCATCCAAATTTAGGAGTTTAGAGTATTTCAAAGGTGGCAATGTCGTTTATGGTGACAACAACAAAGGAAGAATCATTGGAAGTGGCACCGTCGGGAAGGACAATGCTACAACCGTTGAGAACGTTCTTCTTGTTGAGGGCCTCAAGCACAATCTTCTTAGCATTAGCCAATTGTGCGATAGAGGTAATCGTGTCATCTTTGATTCTAGTAAATGCATTGTAGAACGCTTGTGTGACAATAAGACTATTCTTTGTGGTAGTAGAGTAGATAACATTTACATGTTTGATCTTGAAAATTCCCCGTCTATCTTAGCTAAGTGCCTCATTACTAAAGAGGAAGAAACGTGGCTATGGCATCGTCGGATAGCTCACGTTAATATGGATCATCTTAATAAGTTGGTTTCTAAAGACTTAGTAATTGGTGTTTCTAAACTTAAGTTTGAGAAGAATCTAATTTGTGATGCATGTCAAAAGGGGAAGCAAGTAAGGGCCTCGTTTAAGTCTAAGAACATTGTTTCTACGACTAGGCCATTACAACTTTTGCACATGGACCTTTTTGGACCTTCAAGAACTATGAGTTTAGGAGGTAATTACTTTGGCTTTGTTATCGTTGATGACTATTCGAGGTTTACATGGACACCTTTTCTAGCTCATAAGAATGATGCACTTAATGCTTTTAAGAAATTTATCAAATTGGTTCAAAATGAAAAAGATTGTCACATTTCATCCATTAGAAGTGATCATGGGGGAGAATTCGATCAAGATGGCTTTGACGCCTTATGTGACGAATTAGGCATTGAGCATAACTTCTCGGCCCCCCGTACACCACAAAAAAATGGCGTGGTTGAACGGAAAAATAGGTCTCTTGAAGAGATGGCTAGAACTATGCTCAATGAGGCTAATCTTCCTAAATATTTTTGGGCGAATGCCTTGAGTACCGCGTGCTACGTGTTAAACCAAGCCGTCATTAGACCGATACTCAAGAAAACGCCCTACGAACTTTACAAAGGAAGAAAGCCTAACCTTTCCTATTTTCATGTCTTTGGATGTAAAATTTTTATTCGTAATAATGGAAAAGATAACTTGGGAAAATTTGATGCTAAGTCGGATGAAGGAATTTTCTTAAGTTATTCTCTTCGTAGTAAGGCATATAGAGTGTTCAACAAGCGTACTAAGACCGTAGAGGAGTCTATTCATGTTATCTTTGATGAATTTGATGCTCGCTTGGCGAGAAAAGGTATTGTTGATAATGTTGCAGGTTCTTATGACGATGAAGAAGAAATCGTTAAGGAAAAGGAACCGGAAGAAGAGAAAACGCAAGAACAAACAGAGCTTCCTAAGGAATGGAGAACATTGAAGAACCACCCGATTGACAATGTCATTGGTGACATAACGCAGGGAGTTTCTACTCGTAATTCTCTTAGGAACACAATTAATCACATGGCCTTTGTTTCACAAATTGAACCAACAACCATTTTGGATGCTATTAATGATGAACATTGGTCTATGGCAATGCAAGAGGAGCTTAACCAATTTAAACACAATGATGTTTGGGAATTGGTGCCTAGACCTAATGATCATTCCGTTATTGGCACAAAATGGGTGTTTCGTAACAAACTCAATGAAAATGGAGTAATCACTAGAAACAAAGCTAGGCTTGTAGCTAAAGGCTACAATCAAGAAGAAGGCATTGATTATGAAGAAACTTATGCACCGGTTGCACGTTTAGAAGCTATTCGTTTATTACTTGCATTTGCATCTACGATGGATTTTAAACTTTATCAAATGGATGTTAAAAGTGCCTTCCTTAATGGTATCATTCAAGAGGAAGTGTATGTCGAACAACCCCCGGGTTTCAAAGACTATGAGTTTCCCGAACATGTCTTCAAACTCAAAAAGGCGCTTTACGATCTTAAACAAGCACCTCGTGCTTGGTATGAACGGTTAAGCAAATTTCTTTTGGACCATGAGTTCAAACGGGGTCAAGTCGACACTACTCTTTTTATCAAGAAAGATAACCAAGACATCCTTTTGGTTCAAGTTTACGTAGATGATATCATATTCGGTGCTACTAACGAGGTTTTGTGCAGGGAGTTTTCCGATATGATGCAAAGTGAATTTGAAATGTCGATGATGGGAGAATTAAAGTTCTTCCTTGGGCTGCAAATTAGACAATGCAAAGAAGGAACATTCGTGTGTCAAACGAAATATTGCAGGGAATTGCTTAAAAGATTCGATGTTACCGAATCCAAATCCATTGACACACCAATGAGCACCTCTTGCTATCTCGACAAGGACGAAAAAGGTAAAGAGGTAGACATCAAGCGCTACCGAGGTATGATCGGCTCTTTACTTTATCTTACCGCGAGTAGACCGGATATCATGTACTCCGTTTGTATATGCGCTAGGTATCAATCATGTCCTAAAGAGTCGCACTTGGTTGCGATCAAAAAGATAATGCGATATCTCGTGGGCACGTTGAACGTAGGTCTTTGGTATCCCAAATGTTCAACATATCATCTTGTTGGCTATTCTGACTCGGATTTTGCAGGTTGCAAACTCGATAGGAAAAGTATTAGCGGTACTTGCCACTTATTCGGTCATTCGTTAATCTCGTGGTTTAGTAAGAAATAGGTTAGTGTTGCACTCTCCACCACCGAAGCGGAATATGTCGCTGCGGGAAGTTGTTGTGCCCAAATTCTTTGGCTAAAACAACAACTAGTGGATTTCGGCCTTATACTTGATCACATCCCTATTAGGTGTGACAATATGAGCGCTATTAGTCTAACGAAGAACCCCGTTCTTCACTCGAGGACTAAACACATAGAAATTAGGCATCACTTCATACGAGATCACGTCCAAAAGGGAGATGTCACAATTGAGTTTGTTGAAACGAATCATCAATTGGCGGACATTTTCACGAAACCCCTTAGTAGGAAGAGTTTCTTCCACATTCGGAACGAACTTGGCATTTTGGATATCTCTATGAACTAATCCATTCTTTTTTTTTACTATACTAATTTGAGCGTCGGAGGCGCTGTAAAATCTTTTTTGCAGGGCTTGTTATTTCAGGCATCTCCCTTGGTACCAAACCGATTTGGACTTGATGATTTTTTGTCAAATTTGTTTTAATCGATTACTCCTCGAAGAGGAATCGATTAGTCGCCTCTGTCCAGCTTAATCGATTAACAGTCATTATTTAATCGATTAATATCCTCAGCACAAATTCCTTGGCATCTGATTCAATTTTTTTAATCGATTAACTCTTGTTCGTAAATCGATTAGAGCCGGCTGTGCTTACTAATCGATTAATTCAATTTATTTAATCGATTATTATCCAATTTCCTGTCTCTTAAAATCAGCCCTGACTTCGTCTTCTTCGCCCTATCCTCTTTTTCAAATCGCAGAAGCTCCAAACCCTAACTCTTTCCCTTCTCCGATTTTCTCAAACTTCATCAGAAATTTCTCAAATTTCTTCCATTTTCTCACCAAATTTCATCAATTTCAAAGAGGAAAGATGCCAAGGTGCAAGAACGCTTCATCGCGTCAAGAATCGGCGGCAGAAGAAGGTGAGAAGCCATGGCGTCGTGAAGGGAGCAAGTACATCCACATCCAAACCGGACTCGCCTTCAACACTGGGGCTTCAGCCGAGAGGTTCCACAACATCTTTCTCACGAAGGAGATCGTCTCACCTAAGATCGTGAACAAGGATCTCTTCAAATCGGCGACCTATGCCCCGAGTAAGTCTCTTTTCTCTCAGCAAGGATTGCTTCGTTTCATCCATTTTACGTATGAATTCTTTTTTCCAAATCTTATACGTCAATTTTATGCAAATCTTCGTACCACTAAGGGAGACTCGCCATCTCTCATTTCCTATGTTGACGGCAAAACCGTTTTCATTGACGGTGCCGGTTTGACTTCTCTGTTTGGCCTTCGTCGAGGTGAAATTACCGAAAACTTGGATGAAACATTCCAAGATGAGGCAATTTGGCGACAACTCGGGTTAGATCATCGTGACCTCAAGTTTAGAAATTCTAGCAACCCGAGTGTCATTAATCTCACTTTAATTCAACGCGTTCAACAATACATCTTCTCCTATGTTTTGTTGCCCCGTGATTCGAACCATGGCGTTGTCAACAAGGACGATATTCATTTGTTTCACGTCCTGTTGAACAATGTCAAATTTGATTGGGTTCACTTCTTTATCGTTGCACTTAGCGATGGCACTCGTTTTTCCCATCTTCGTTTTTCCATCCCCATTATGCATATCCTTGCTCATTGCAAAATAGACCTTACTCGGGACACTCAGGTGCCGGTCAAGAAGACTTGTTTCATCACTGAAGCCAAGTTTTCCCGGATCGTGTACCGTGAGGAGGGCGATGCTGCACTAAATCTGGACCTGATAGTCGCAGACGAAGAAGAGAGCCAAAACGAGACTCAAGCTGAGTCATCTCGTGCCGGAGGAAGTCGAGCCACGGAGCACGTCACTCGTCAACGCAGGACTCGTCCAAGAGAAGAAGCACCGGAACCATCTTGGGTAAAGAGAATCTTCGATACTCTCACGTGCATCCGAGATGACGTTCGCCAGCTCAACGAGAGGATGACTCGTTTTGAGCATTCCCGCTCTTACCGTGGCCCGCATCACAGCTTTAGCGGAGGAGCTCGTCCGGCGAACTCTCTTTGATTGTTTTTCCTTCTGTCTTAACTTAATATGATACATTGTTATTTGCTATTGTTGTTGTTAATAACTATTTTGATGAATGATTATGTTGCCATTATGTATTTGTTTGTTGGTTTGGCAATATGGTTCTCTTTTAGAACATATTGCCCCTTTGTGGCATTCTTGTTAGAAGTTTTTTTTAAAGAAAATTTCTTGCAAATTTATCCTTCAATATCCTGGCATTGATTAAGGGGGAAGGTTATCGGTTGATAATGCCAAAACGGGGAAGGAAGGATAGTTGAGAAAACCTTTTTTTTTAAAAAAACGTTTTTCAAAACCTTTTTTTAAAAAAAACGTTTTTCCGCTTTTTACTCCGATATTTTTTCACTTCTCTAACCTTGCAGGGGGGAATTATTCTTAAAAGGAAGTATTTTTTGAACTCTTACTTTGCTCTTTCTCAACTATGTTTGTCATTATCAAAAAGGGGGAAATTGTTGGACATGAGTTCAAACCCCTTTACTATTTCTTCTGGAATATTTTTTTTGTTTTGATGAATGACAAACATGATGATTAAATTCAAGCTGATCGAAAATTTATTTTCGTATCGAGAAAAGCAAAGAGGCGTATCATGATAAAATCAAGGCTTACCCCTATGCAGAAGTCTTTGAAGTGAAGTGAAGAATCCGAAGATTTCTTTTAATTGAGTCTAGGAATCTTTGTAAGGATGACAATACTTTCTGCACAAACAAATTATTTTTTGAGGGATAAAAATTATTATTTTCTGAGTCAGTTGAAAAATTACTTTTCCTCTGTCTAAAAATATTTTACTGAGTCAGTTTCAAAATAAGTGTGTCAAAATTTCTTTAAAACATTTTTTAAGAATACACAAACTTTTTTTGTGGTAAGAAAAATATACTTTAAATATTTTTCTTGTACATCGTTTGACACACAAAATAATTTTTGAACTCTTTTTCTCTCGCCTACTCAAATTCATTGAATAGGAGATATTATCTTTGAGGAGCGTCCGTTGATATTCCCGTTGTCCCAAACAACGAGTTAGAAGCCAAAGGCTTCAATCGCAAATTGGCTTGGGCCCTTTATGTTTGCACGGTATTTTGAAATTAATCGATTTTCTCTTCCTTTTTAATCGATTAATAGACTTCTAGTTGGATTCCCAGGATTGCCCAATAATCGATTAATTTTCTTCATTTAATCGATTAGTTGAGACAGCGCCATCTAATCGATTATTTTGTCAAATTTAATCGATTAATTTGCACCCTGCGCAGAAGACCTTTCGCTTCTGTACACCTTAATCGATTAAAGGCTTTACTTTAATCGATTAATATTGTCTGGTGTCTATTCTCAATCTGCTCCAACGGATCTTTTATCCTCAGCCGATTTAATCCCTCATTCTCCTTCATTTCAAAACACCACTCTTGCACTCTAATATACCCTTTGAGCTATATTCATTCCTTGCTTCATCTTCCTCATCAAATATTATTTTTGAGAGTTAGAAATATTTTTTTTGAGTGCTAAAGAAGTTGTCATCCATAGAGCTTTAATTCTTCAACACTACTTTGCTCAATTGTGTGAGCTTTCATTCTTGTGTTGTTAAACTCAATCTCATTTGAGTGTTATTCTAAAGACTTGTGTAACTCAAGTCTTGTTGTTGTAAGAAAGTGAGGCTTGTGTGATTCAAGTTCTCAAGTTGTACCGGTTTTTCAAGCACCCGTTGAAGCTTGAAGATTAGTAGGACTTTCGAGAGAGTCTCTCGGAGGACTGGACTAGCCACGAGGTGGTGAACGAGTATAAATCTCGGTGTTCTTCTCTCCCTTACTCTCTTTATTTATTCCTGTGATTTTATTATTTCACACACGCGAAAAACGCACATTCTTGTAAACAACTCTATTCACTTCCCCTCTAGAGTTGTACATTTGTCTAACAGAAAGAACCAAGAAAAAAAGATCTAGATGCAGACTAAGGTTTTGGTTGAGTTGGTTTTATTGAGATCAAGACCGACATTGGTTTTCAAGTCTTGGTTTTCAAAAGCTAAAAATCATAAAATAATTTTTTATATATATGTTTTAAGTTTCCAAAAACCCCTGGTTGTTGCCCAAACTAAAACCACAACGTTCAATGTTCGCCGTTAAATTTTTGGCGTCGAAATCAACCAAGTGGTTTTCAACTTTTTATGATTGGTTTAAACATCTTATTCTTAAATACATTCCCAACAAAAACACTCTAAAAACCACCTTTGGTTTTTAGTCTTTGATAAAAAAATCATGAAAACCGTATTTAACTTGATGATCTATGGTCTTTCACCTTAACAACATAGTTTTTCTGTTTTTACACTTGGTTTCTACATCAAATCCATCAAATAATTGTTTCCAACACTTGGTTTCCAGCTTTTGACCAAACATCAATGTAGGATTCACTACAACGTTGTTCTAGAAAGGCCTGGAAATTTCAGTTTTGGTACCACACTACCTGGCCAAGTGTAGGAAGTCCCAACTAAACCTTAGACTGCGATGTAAAAGCATGAACATCAATGTTCACACCTGATCGTCTAAAAATTTAAGATAAAATCATTCTTTCTTTAATAGTCAACACCCTTGACAGAGATGTAGCACTTTGTAAATTAATGTTCATATGACCGTTTGGTTAAATTCAAAAGGAAAGTCAACATCCAGAACAACAATGTACATGTTACTACATTTGTGTCCAGACAAATCTGCACTAGACCACTTTTGATTTGATTTCCACAAATCATGCCAATAAACCTCAATCTTCTCCCAACTGTTGCACCTCATTTTTTGGTATAAAAAAGGGAGTCTTTTAGGTATACTTTAACACATAATTCTTCACACTTTCATTGCATTGATCATATACATTTTCTATATTTTTTGAGAGACATTTTTTGAAGATATTGTTGTGTTATTGAGTGTTCTCTATTTTACTCATATCAATTTTTAGGGCTGTCAACGGATAGCCGAAAATCCGATTACCGTCCGCATCCGTATCCGTTTAAAGAGGAAATATCTGCATCCGTTTTAAACGGATATTATCCGTATCCGATTAAAGATATCCGATTACTAAACGGATACGGATTTGGTAATTGTATATCCGATCCGTTTAAAATCTGATCCGAATATGCATTCGTTTAAATAACCGTTTATCCGAATATCCGATCCGTTATATATAGTTTTTCCTAATTTTTTATGTTTATATTTTGTTTCTCTATTGATATTTCAAAATATAAGATATTTTTTAACACAAAATAAATGTGTAGACACATAAAAATATGTACAGACATATAAAAATATGTGTATATATGTGCTGTGTATATCTTTTTATCATATGAAGTTATCGTAGAATATCACAAATCATGAAAACAAAGAAAATAATTTTCCCATAACAAATTATAGTTGATTTAATAATAGTTTGGCTTTAATCACATTTAAAATTAAAGTATTTTTTTAATTTGGTTTTAAAAATTGGAAACGGATACGGATATATCCGATATCCGACCGATATCCGACGGATGCGAATACGGTTTTGATTTTCAGTATCCGTCAAGATCCGTATCCGAATTTGATATCCGACAAAAATAAACGGATACGAATTTGGTAATGGCACATCCGATTCGATTAATATCCGTTTACACCCCTATCAATTTTTAAGGAAAGTTGTGTTCTTAAGTGCTTAAGTGTTGTATACGCTAGAAGGGAGGCTTGTTCCCTTGTTAGATACGAATGAAGGGTATATTCCTTCGAGTTGAAGTTTTAGAGTCCGGTATCTCCGAGCAAGCAGCAAATTTTCCTCATGAAACCAACCAAGAGTCATCCAAAAAACTACACAAATTATCATGTCAGATGCCTTGGAAACTCCATTTTCACACTTGGGGGAACCTACACATTGATAGAAAAAAATTATTATAGTTAACTATGCTCTAATATTGAACTTGGTTACAAAGTAATAAGCACATACAAGAATAAAATAAATTTATAGTGTATTTGAACTTGACACTTTTTTTGTATCTCATAAGCCTTACCAGTTATGGTTAAAATCAATAATATATTTCACAGAAGGGCCGTACTTGGGTGTTGTGTAAGATTGTTGGATTTGAACAACTTGGTTCTTGGTGTTATACATCATGTAGGAAGTGCTTAAGGAAGCTAACCTCTACTGATGGAAGCTATTATTGTGGCAAATGTAGCTTGTCGGGCTTTGTTTTGAGGTACTCTACAATTTTCTTAAACAATTACTTAGTTATTTTTTGCAACCATTCAAAATAAATAAAACTTTCTTCCAAAAAAATGAACCAGGTACTACTTAAAAGTATGGGTAGTTGATTAGATAGGCAACCTTGCATTGATGTTGTGGGACAAACATTGCATAACACTCTTTGGAAAACAAACAGAAGATATTTTGAAGGATACTATAAGGCTTTTTTCTAGAATTTACAATAATTGAATTAAAAGTGCGTACTATTATTTGTTTTCTCAACGGTGATGAATTTGAAAAAAATTCAAGGTGATAATGCTGAACATTTAACTCTATCATTGATCAGCTACTTTTGTTCGAACTTGAAGTCAAACAATCAGAATTGAGTTTAAATGAGAAAAACTTCACTGTTTAGCATATTATTATTGATAAGACAATATTGGGCCATTTCACATCTGATATCTCTACAACACAAGTATTACTTTACTTTTATAAGTTATTACATGATCAATATATTCTAACAAACTATTATTTATTGTTAGGAATCTATTAAGAGTAAACAACACAAGTCCATGAATGAACAAGTTGATGTGTCTTCATGTAAGGGTTCCACTAAAGATGATGAACTTAAGAGTCATGAAACTAATGTAAGCTTCAGTACTTCAAATGTTAAGATGAAAAGAGATCTCAACAAGGAATTTGAGGACATGGATGCTTAGTTGAAAAAGAAACCCAAAGTGAGTGTGAAGATTGAGAAAGACCGAATCATGCTTACAGATTGTCCACATTTAGACACCTAAATTTCTTACTTTGTCCTGTTTTTTTGTCTCAATACCCCCTTTTTAAGACTACTATTTTGTAAGTAATTATTTCCTTATTAAAATATCAAGTTATGTGTTGTATGTTGTTCACTTATTAATGAGTTTAAGTATTATATTCAAAATTACATCTAAATTTTAAAATCTTGCCATTTCTCTATCTTAACCTAGATGTAGGAAACAACATTTAAGAACTTATTTGTTCTCATTTGTATTTTCAATGCAAAAAAACATACCAAAATTGAAATGCAATTATAGCATTCAACAGGTTATTTCTTTTCAAAGGCAGATTACCATGAAATTAAGAACCATCAAGATACTGTGTGAGCAAACCAGCTTTTATATTCCAAACTCACAAAAAAAGATAGGTTGACATTTATGATATCTCCCTCAAGCATATTTGAATGCATTTTTCATCAAACCCAAAACTATCTACTACTTCAAAAAACAAAACACAAAGAAAAGAGGAAACAACACATGAACCACCAACAAGTGTCGCACCATTGTTCACTGCCACTAACACTCATTCCCCATGTTTGAAAATTATTTTTGTAAAGAACATCCTTAAATATCGACATAAGAAAGTATATAGGTTTTTCTTATACCATTTGAAAACATTCTCAAAAACAAAAGCTCCACAAAATTTAGATCTTTGGTTTCACATAAGAGTAAAATATTAATCTTCAGATTTAAAAACTTTTAAAAGAAAACTTGGATTCCAAAACCATCATAGAAAACCATATCAAAACATTCTCCAAACAGAAAAATAACAATTAAACATTTCAAACCAGTAAATTAAAAGCAAACACCACACACCAAAGAAAGAAACATCTTTAAAAGTAAAACACATTGAGAAAACAAAGAGAACAGGAACTAAACCAGGAAAGAAATAAATTTCTTTACATTTTTACACTAATTGTCATTGACTTGCTATGTTATCTTGCTTGGTATTAAAAAAATGTAGGTTGCAACAACCTAAAAAAACTCAAATCAAACCATTTGATAAATTAACTTCTTTGAGAAATTTCCTAAATACTTTCATCAATAATGCATATAATTTCCTTACACCATTAATTACATCCTCAAACACCGAAGCCTCCTATACTTTAAATTTTTAAATCTATTTTTACAGGAAAATATTAACATCAAAATTTAAAAACTTTAGCAAAGAACTTATGAATTTATAAAATCAACAGCCTGTTAAACAACGACAGAACAAAAACAAAAGAAGAAATAACATCTGAACCACAACAAAACCAAATATATTCTTCTTCAAACCCAAAATTATTTGTTACCTTAGAAAGCCACATCAAACCATTCTCAAAACAGAACTGCAGAACTTTGAATAGACATGTATAAGAGCATAAAGGAATGAACTACCTAAAAAATTACACCCTTTTTCAATAATATTAGGTAAGTGCAATAAAGAAACCTGAAACTAGTAATGTATTATTGATGTTTTTGCCATAAAGCTATACAAATAGCAGACACCACCAAAAAGTAAACAATCAAAGTATATGAGTAATAGATATTGGCATTGAGTACAATACGTTTTTTTAAAGTAGTAAAAGGTAATGATTTATTATTTTTAAAAATCATATAAAACTTTATTTTCCAGAACAGCTATAAAGTTAAAAATTATTTTATATACATAATTTGATTATGTAAACAAAATATGTTTTAAACTGGTGGAATGTATATTGGTATGTTTATTTAAAAACAAAAATTTTATACAAAACTAATGGCCATTATTGAATGAAGTACTAATGAAAATAGTTTTAATTAATAAAATATTATAACAAAAAATGGACTAATTAAATAATGATACATCATTAGAGAATATATGTGTGGCAATACATGTGTGTGTGTGTGAGTGTGTGTGTGTTTATATATATATATATATATATATATATATATATATATATATATATATATATATATATATATATATATATATATATATATATATATATAAAGAAATTGACCGAGTTTATTAAGTAAGAAGAGAAGAAAGTATAGAGAGAATTCGTTCGGGGAGGACTAGACCAAATGTTGTACCCGAGACCCGGGGTCTTATCGAGTAGCTAATTTGTGGTGGATTTGCGGAGGGAAATGGAATTGAAGGGGTGAAATATGGAGTGTGGGAAAGAGTTCTTTTTGATGTTTTTAATGAGAGAAAAGAATAAGTTTAGGAAAAAGAAATGGTGAGGAATGAAATGGGCAGAAAAGTGAAGGGATAAACCAAGTTGGTGTTAAGAGATATGACACACTCTTATCTTAACTTGGGGCTTTTATCTTCTTTTACACATTAATAATCACTACTAATGTATAAAATTAGACTCCTAACACGCACTCAAAAGTAGCCAACTTTAGAGATATTTCATTAGGAAATTTTGCTAAAATAGAATCACACTATTTTAATGAAATTACTCAAAGAGTAACACAAACTTTTCATTCAATAATTTGGTCCTTACAATGGCCTCATGGCTGAAGTATTTATACAACAACAAATAAGGAAAAATACAATAAAGGAAACTTCCTACTTCTTTCCTAAAAATCAAAGATTAATGTCCTTCCATGTGAGCTGATTTTCCAAGATGCTTCTCCTGATTTTGGGCTGATTTTCCTTGGGTTTATTTAGGGAGAATTCCGTGCATATAAGGGAGAAAACAAAGGGGAATCAAGCTTTAGACTTTTGTGAATAAAATGCCAAAACAGCACTATTCATTCAATGACTTTGTTTCTGATTTTGTTCCTTTGTTTCAAAAGTGATTATGCTTTTGCTTTGTGAAACAAAAGACTTTATTCTTTGTTAAAAATCAGGGGATAATTTCAACTTTATATCCAATCTTAGGATGAGCAAACAGGAACTGATTCACTCAGGGTTCAGAGACGTAGGAATAATCGATTAGCACATTTAGTAAATCGATTAATTGAGTTTAGCTCAAACTGGGAATGTTCTGAGGAACCCGATAATCGATTGACACTACAAGACAATCGATTTACAAGGACTTATTCGGAACTGGATATTTTCTAAGGGTGATGATAATCGATTATCAATTTAGTGACAATCGATTATGAGAAGTTATGGACTTTGAAGAAGAATCTGCAGACTTCAATAGTCGATTATCAATTAAGGATAATCGATTATTTAGGAGTTCAGAATAAGGATTAGAAGAAAAGAAGGGAAGGCATTATTGGGGTAAAAGGTTTTTGAAAAGACAAAAACAAGAAACAAAGATTTTGACTTTTATTTTCGATGAGGGGTTAAAATGGATGGAAAACACTTTATTTTGGATAAAAGAAAAGAAAGAAAATTTTTGGATATGTTGGGAGAGTTTGGATTTTGGTACATCACCAAAGGCCCGAAAGTTGTGAACGAAACAGGGCAAATAAAAAAAACAGAGAGGACCACAAGAGACAGAAATCATAATCAATACAGCCAAAAAACTTAAAGTCCCCCATTTTCATTTCGCGCCATCACCATATCTGCAAATATTACCGCCCCAGGAGTGCAAAGGAGATAATCGTCTTCTATTAATTTTCGCCATCGTTTAACCGAGAATCATCCTCATCCAGTGGAGCCTTAGGATCGAACTTTGAAGCTTTGGAGCAGAGAGCCGCGGAAAAAAACAGTTTGAAACCCCAACTCAAAAAGGTCAGAGTCTTTATTCATCAACCTCTTAGCACGGTTGTTCCAACACCAATTTTGGATAGTGTTTTTGATATTGTGATAGACTTTCTGCAATGACGGTGTCTCCTCATTGTAGAGTGCAGCATTATAGGTTTTCCACAGATTTCAGGCAATGATTCCGGCTATTACCATTTTAAGATTGCCCCTTAGAGTCCTGCTGGATGATCTGAGACTCCACTCAAGCATGTGTTGTCTTAAACTGATACCTTCTCTTATGCAGGGCCCTTGAAGCAAGATAATAAAAAAACTCCAGATACTTTTTCTAAAATGGCAGTGCAGAATGGTGTAGTCAGTGCTGGCTTCATGGTTTCTACAAAATGGACATTGGGAAGGTAGCTGAAACCCTAGCTTCATAAGGAGTTGGGGAAAAGGTAAGATTTCTTTATAGACTTTCCATGGGAAAACCCTAATTTGTGGTATCTGTAACTTGTGCCAAGCAAATTTATAACTGATTTGGGTGTTTCCAGTGTCTCTTACAACATTGTATCCCTTCTTTAAAGTGAACTCCCCATCTTCCCAGAATAGGATACCATTATTAGAAAAGGAGTGTTCTTCCGCTAAATTGGCAATTCTGCATATTCTCTTCCACATTGGTGAGTCAACAAGTCTTTCTTGATAAGAGTTCCTTCTGATATATTTATCCCTGATGAATCTGGCCCAAAGTGTGTCTTCTCTATGTGCTTTCCACCATAGTTTAAGGGAGTAGGCCTGATGTAAATCCTTGAGATTTCTAATCCCTATTCCTCCCTCCTCCTTAGTGCAGCATAGGGACTCCCAGGACTTCTAGTGGTGCTTAGGCCTTCCTTTGTGATATCCCCAAAAGAAGTTTGCCATATTTCTGTGAAGCATGTTAATAATGGACAATGGAAAAACTTTGGACAGCTATAAAGTGTAAAGGAATAGAGGAAAGGACATGTTTAATAAGTAGAAGTCTTCCCATAGGAGTCAACATCTTGCTGTACCAGCTGGATAAGTAGGTGTCAAAGTGTTTAATGAGACCTTGGCAGTGATCTTTCTTGAGTTTACCTTTGCAGATGGTGACTCCGAGATATTTGAAAGGCATCTTCTCATGAGTCATGTTAAGTGCCTTTGCCATCCTTGTAATGGTAGATGGGGAGGAATGTTTAGAAGCAAAGAAACTAGACTTGTTGTAGTTCACCTCCTGCCCAGATCCCTGAGTGTAATCCTCCAGTATGTGTTTGAATCTAAGTAGGTTTCTGACCCTTCCATTGAGGAAAATGATGAGGTCATCAGCATAGGCTAGATGAGAAACTAGGGTGCTTCTACCAGTATTGTAGTTCTTCAGGTGGTGGATGTCAAAGAAGTGATGGAGCATCCTAGAGAAGACCTCATTAGCCAAAATGAAAAGGAGAGGGGAAAGGGGATCTCCTTGCTTGACTCCTCTTTTGATCTTGAAGAAACCGGTGGGGCTGCCATTTATAAGGATTGAGATGGCCTCCAAATTTGCAAGTAAAAGATTCTGCACCCTAGTTGAGAAACCATATTTGCTGAGTACACCTTTAAGGAAAGCCCATTCAATTTTGTCAAAAGCCTTAGCCATATCCAGTTTGATTATCACATTCCCCCCCTCACATTTTTTGTCCAGACTGTGTACCATTTCACTAGCCATAAGTGCCTAATCTTCAACTCCTTTGCCTTTTTGGTAAGCAGATTGTTCAATAGATATGAGATTGGGGATCAGATTATGTAGTCTGGTAGCTAGGATCCTTGTGTTAAGTTTACTCATGAATGTTGATAGGGAGATTGGCCTGAAGTCAGAGAATGTAGTACAATGTTCCTTCTTGGGTATGAGGGTGATGAGTGTGCTCCCATAAGCCTGGGGAACATGTAAACCCATGAAGAACTCTTGCCTAGCTTTAATCACATCTTGTTTAACAATATCCCAACAAATTCTGAAAAAATAACCATTGAACCCATCTGGGCCTGCTGCACTATTAGGGTTAAGATCCCAAACTGCCTTCCTGACCTCCATCTCATCAGGAATAGAAGACATCATGGTGTTATCATCATTAGAAATGAGGTGAGGAATGTGGTGGAGGATTTGTTCGGCATCCACAAGCTTGGAGTTGTTGAAAGTATCAAAAAAATGTTTCTCAGCAGCTCTCTTGATGTCATCCTCCTTCTCAATTAGCTTGCCATCTTGATCTTTGATTGCCCTGATCTTAAGATTGGTTCTCCTGCCTTTGACAAATGAGTGGAAGAACGTGGAGTTCTGGTCACCATGTTCCATCCAATGTAGGTTGGCTTTTTGCTTCCAAAAAATAGCTTCTCTGTTAGTAGCCTCAATAAGCTTGGCATAAGCCTCATTAGCTATACTCCTTAGTGTAGGGTCATCAGGGTTAGCCTCATATGCTACTTGTGCCACCAGGGCATTAGTTTCAGCTTTCCTCAATTCTTCAAAAATATATCCAAAAGTGCTCTTGCTCCAGTTTTTGAGAGTGGTTTTAAGAGTCTGAAGTTTGGAAGCCAACCCTCTCATTCCACCCTGCGTGGGTTGTGTGGACCAATGATCATCCACCACCTTTAAAAAATTTGAATGATTGACCCAAAAATTCTGAAATCTGAAAGGCTTAGCACCATTAAAAGAGTCCAGGGCACACTGTAATACGATAGGTTTGTGATCTGAGGTTGTCTTGCTGCACATTTGAGAGAAGATGTCACTGAAGAAAGTTAGAGCTTTCTCATTGATTAGAGCTCTGTCCAGCCTTCTCCAAACCCTGCCTCTGCTCCTCACCCCATCCCAAGTGTAAGTACCACCAGTGGTGTGCGTATTGATGAGTGGTATGGCTTTGAGACAATCCTTAAAATCCTTGATATCAGCCAGATTGGGGGAGGTGGAGCCTTTGTGCTCATCCACTGATAAGATAGTGTTAAAGTCCCCACCAACTATCCAAATATGATCATAGATGGCATTAGAGACAAGTCTTCCCATAGCTGTCTCCTTTCTACCCCTGTATGCTTACCATAGACAGAGGTGATGCTTATGTTTGTATGAAGAGTATTGTCCAAAAATGGCATGTGAGCATTTGACCAAATTCTTGAATGTGAGTGAGTGTAAATCTGCCCCCCTTCCAGAGAACCCATAGCTTGTTGTTAAGGGCAGTGGCACAGTTGCTAAAGCCCAAAGTGGCTCGGATTGTATTAATTTTGTGTTCTTTGACAATAGGTTCAAAAATAGCTACAAAATCCAGAGAGTAAGATTTATTGAGTGAGATGAGTCTATTTACAGAGGAGGTGATGCCACAGACATTCCAAAACAGACAATTCATGGAAGATAGAAGAAGGTAACATCTTTAGTCCCCCTCATACTCCTGGTGACCATAGTGGAGATATCAAAGTGCTTTCTATTTTTAAAAGCTTTAGGAACAGATACACATAAGGAGTTCTACTCAAGGGTATTAAAGTGTTGTATTTAGGTGCCCTAACGGCAATCAAATACCTATGTAACTGTACACTTTATCATGAATGAAAGGCCTTGAAGTATGTTTTATATCTCGTGTAACATAACATAACTTCAGTCCATAGACGATAGCGCTTCAGTAACATAGATGAGGACTACGATGTTCTGATTATGAGACTGTTACTTCTTGACGAAGGCTATGTCTAGAATATCCCTAGTCGCACTTTATGATAATACGGACGTCATAACGTATCAAGACTAGTACGTACGAGATGAGATAGTTGCGTCACATAGACTATAGGTATTGTGATATCTTAATCTGTACGTAGGTGCATACTATATCGATACTATGTGACTGGATTGACCCATCTTGAGAATACTGCATGGATCTACAGTAATGTGTTTATCAGTATTCTCAATTCGACCTTGCTATAACTATCCTCAGACTTGAAGTTATTACATTCTCTGATATGTGGGGCCGTATGCTTTGATTCATAACTAATGCTATCTGAAATACTGGTAGACGTACAGTTATGCGTTGGGTATGCCGCTAAGCGTATTTAGAGATGTGAATAACAGATACAGGATCTGTCCCTTCTACTGTATAGAAGTATAATGTCAATGGGCCCACTGAATAGTAGGACTTGGAAAAGTGCATGGCCATGCCCAGATATGTCCCTATCCAGAAACTGATAAATATCTGATCCCTGCCAGTCTACTTGAGATTCAGTAACAGCTGATTTAACTATACAAGGATACACACCCCATGCCTTGTGTTAAATCATGACATTTAGGACAGAAGGATAATAGTTATAGAACGTCTTGTGTCGTAGAAGGTATTGATGAGATGAACGTCTTTTTCATAATCTGGGGGTAATAATGTGTTGCTAGATACCACTTATTATCTATGGTATTAATTTATATTAATATCATTGCCAGTGTTATGGATACCTAAAGAGTCACACACTTAGGACTTGTAAGGGAGTAGTATACTACACTAGTGGGAGTAATATTAAATATATAGTTGTGATAATTTTATATATATGTATTTCGAAAATACATATGTATTTTAAAATTATATTTTGTTTGTGTCATTTTAATTATATGATAATTATATATTGACAAAACAAATTTTATTATATATATATGTAGCGCCGATATATATATATATATATATATATATATATATATATATATATATACATATATTATTTTTTATTTTTCATCATTTTAATTATATGATAATTATTGATGTCAAAATAAAATGTAATGCATTTTAATATGAGATGGCCGAAATTTCAAAAGGGAAATGTACAAGACACAATTTGATTTTCTACCTAATGATATATTTGATTGATATAATCAAATATTTGATTAACAAAAGGATATTTGTCTTGTTGTGTTGGTTGGAGACATTGCACTAATCTTTATTTGTTTTTGTCCCTAATAAATTTCCTAGAAATTCTTTTAAAGTAGTGTTTTATAAATAAGATGTATCCCTCCCCATTTTTTTGGTAACAAAAACATTCGGCCATTACAAAGTGGAGAGGAGAAAAATATTATTTTGTGTTCCAAGTTATTTTTCTAAAGTGTTAGAAATATACACAAAATATTATAAAGAAATATTTATAAGATAAATATTTTTACTATATATTTATTACTCCCAAAGTAGTATTATTATAGTTTTTACTATCCTAAATTAAACTTGCTAGCACAAGTTTAATCTAGGACTCCGGAGCAAGTTCGTGTGGATACGTTGGAGGTTCATACGTTTGGCGCTACGTTCATCTCCTCAAAACCATCCCCGACCGTTCCTCCGTTCTCCGTTTTCACCGTTAAGGTAAATTTCTTACTATAGCTAGTAATTTACGTAAGTTGTTCTTGGGTGGAATCGAGTTTTGGACTATAAATTTTTGTTTTCCGCTGCGTTATCCAAGCCTCGTTTCCCAACATAAAGTTCCTAGGTTGCAGCCTTGAGTTGTCTAAAAACACACTGACTTCTTCTTTTGAGTGGTAGCCAAAATCAAAGGCCTGATCTTGGATACAAGGAGAGTTGGGTGCCGAAGAGTGTAGAAGAAATCCAAGACCTTGTTCAGGAGTCCTGAAGTGAATGCCTTCCTCTTGAGAGGCTCTCTTCTGAACTTTGTTGGCATCAACTGTCTGTCTTTTCCTTTCCATCCTATTAGCATACTCCTTGGCTTCTGAAAAGGATGGGAAGAGTTCATTTATCTTGGTATTGGTGTTTGCAGGAACCTGATCATCCACTAAAAGTTGCTCTAGCAGAGGGTCCATGTGTGTCAGCTGGCCATGTGCTCTATTTGGAGATTTGTACAAATGAGAATTAAGAGGCTTAGTTTGAACGGGAAGCTGGTCCATAGACTGATCCAAAAGGTTAAATGGATTGTGGGAGGAGTCATCAGCTGTGGGGTTGCACTTCCCGACCCACATCTTTTTGGACTGATATACTTGTGTTTTGCTATTGAGATTATTGAATAATTTATGCTTTTCCTTAGCTTGTACCCATAGGTGGGGCCCTGTTTGTTTCCCCTTTCCCTGCCCTGGGCACTTATCCGGTGGAGATTGAGCAGTTGTGCCCCAGCCTTTTGCACTTGTTGTAGAACATGGGGGGATTTTCAAAAGAACATAATATAGTGTAGTCTTTGTCCCCAAGTCGTAGATGAACAGATTGAGGTAGAGGTATACTGACATCTCTTTCAATTAAAACTCTAGCATCAAGACCTTTATCCAAAATGGATGTAGCTGCATCTAATTAAACGGGTCTTCCAATAGTAGATGCTAGGGTAAAGAGAGCCGGGAAGTGGATAATATGAAGGGGGAGGTGTTTGAAAGTTACCCAGAAGGGAACAACTGGGCAATCCGAGCCAGAATGATAATTTTTAGTCCATTTGAAAACAAAGAGATGAGTTTTGCCCACATACCAGATTCTTTTCTGTAAAAACTTTATATAATAAGCCTCTTGTTTAAAAATGAACAAAAGTTCCTTTTCTGAGAGCCTCCTAATTCTGAAACCACCACTGAACCTGCCTTTCAACAAGAAGGCCTTCATCCCTTGTGGCGAGAGATTGAGTTGAGACCTACCAATTGCAGCATATTTGAGAGAGCATGCTAGATTGTCTTCCTCCTCAACTGAAAAAGAGGCTGAGGCCATTCCATTGTGGAAGCCTTCCACCTTCCCTACAGGTTCTAGCTCAGAACCGGAAAATAAATCCGAGAATAATTTAGGGAAATGATGTTTGGGGGTGGATTTTGCCGGCCTAAGGCTGCCAGAGTTGCTACCAGAGATACACCTGGGAACTTTCTCTCTCTAGTAATCGATCAACAAAACTATATATATATATATATATATATATATATATATATATATATATATATATATATATATATATATATATATATATATATATATATATATATATATATATATATATATATATATATATACTCCCTCCGTCCCTAAATATTCACAACATTTGTTTTTTCAGCAGTGTCGGGAACTTTTGTGTATTTCGACTTTTTCATTGATTATTTGATAAAATAAAATATTCTTCACACCTCTTATTTCGAACACCTTTTCATATAGTTTTTTTATATGTAAATTTTATTTTTTATTTCTTTACCAACATGTAAATAAAATGAATTGAAAAAACTTGATATTTTGCCTCGGAAATACAAATGTGGCAAATAATTTGGAACGGAGGAAGTATATATATATATATATATATATATATATATATATATATATATATATATATATATATATATATATATATATAATACGAAGTATATTTTACAATGATGAAATATATGTCTATAAAATTGTTTAAATATGATATTTTTTTATACAAAGTGTAATAAAATAATTTTTTTTAATACTAAAATATAATATTTATTTAATGTATTACAATAAAATGTGTTAAAAGATCTTTTAAAAAATTCAATGGACAAATGAAATTCATCCATCTCATTAATGAATGCACATGTGGCATGCCACATGTCAACACCCCAAGAGACAAACCCAACTTTACATATATACTAGTATTTTTACCTGTGCCATGCACGGGGTCGTATGAAATTTTTGTCCATTCTGAATTTTTTCAATGTAAAATATTTTTCAGAATCAAGTAAATATATTTCTAACATGATTTTGTCAATGAGGATCTTTGTTTTTATCTGGAATCTCTGCACAAATTATTTTGTCAATGTCTTCCGGTTAAAACTCTGAATCTCTTTTAGTTTAAAAGAGCAAGATATGCACATGGGGTAGGCCTTGCTTTTGAAATTTAATTGTGTATATTACTGTATTAAAAATAAAATATCTAATAGTTAATTAATTTATTCATATTGTATAAATTATTTTTAATTGTGAGTCATTCATTCCTAATTTTGGAGATAAGATCCGACCTAGGGACGACAGAGGAAGAGCGGCAGCAGGCGGCTTCTGATTCCGGAAAAGAAAACGCTGGAGATGGAGAGGATGTTGAAGGGAGACGGCGATGCAGAAACGAAGAGATGTTGGAGACGGCGCAGAAGTTAACGGAAGATGGGAGAAACGGTAGATCCAAAGAAATAATAATTGAATTTTAGTTTTGGGACTGATTGTAATAAACAAAAATATACTCCGTATTAAATTATGTGGTATAAGGTACACGTGTCATCTCATGTATTGGGGAGTTTACAAAACTCTCAGTTTACAAATGGATAGAGAGAGAAAGAGGGAAGTTTCGTTCATTTCATCTCCCTCTCACCTTGCTAAGAAAAATTTTGCGTTGCACACATAGAGATAAAGAGAGAAAGAGGGAAGTTTCGTTCATTTCATCTCCCTCTAATTTCCGGCGATTTCCGGCGAGTGTGAGTTCTAGATAAACTAATTAAACACGGCCAACATAGTATCTTGCAGGCGATTTACACAAACATTGGACAACGGTTCACCCAAACGCAGTCTACTTGCAAGGTTTGAATTTTTAGTTCAAAAATAGATTTTGTTTATAAATATTCCATCTAAGTTTGTTTATAATTTATAAAGTTTTTTTTAATTTTAAGATGTGCATCTAATTTCAATTTTTAGATCTGATTGTGAATACTGTGCAGATTCAGATTTCTTAAGTTTTGTAATACTATTTTCTGTTGATTTAAAGATTTTTTGTTCAATTAAGTCTTTTTCAATTTTAACGCAAAGTGTTAAATGACTTATGTTTACGTTTATAATTTTTTTTATTCAGAATGTTTAAACAAAACTTATGATGAACTTGGAATTACTTTGTTCACTTTTTTGTTTACTTTTAGACGTTTTAGTATTAACAAAGTGTAACTATTAATCTGATTTTAGGCTTTTTTGGTTGATATAGGTTTTCTTTTCTGTAATAAATAATCGTTGTTAACAGTTGTTTTTATTGTTTTAGAGCAGGAAAAGATTTATCTCATCAAAGAGAAGCTGTTAAAAATAAATGTATTTGTTGGTTCAGGTAATTTTTTTTGCCAGTAAATGTGTTATCCCTATTTACATGTTTTTTTCTTTCTTTACAGCATTGTATGTTTTCTTTGGTTTTCAATTTAGCCACTACATTGCAATAGGTATAAGAAAACTTGTGAATCATATAGAACTTAACAAAGCTTATTTTTTAAAACATACCTTTTCTACGGCCAATGGAATTTTAATTTTGGGTTGTTGATGGGTTGATTCCTAATTCTGTCCTAAACTGCATTTAAAGCATAAATGCCAAATGTAAGTGTTATACTTGTTCTTTTCATTTTACAATATAATGAAAGTAGTCCCGTCCTTTACACTTCATATATTTCTATACAATTTGTTTATCTAGATGTGATATGGTAGAAAAAATATAAACATATTCAAGTAACTTGGCTTACGAACAAACAATGTGATTTGTCTAAACTGAATAACAAAGATAGGTACATATTCACATGAAAAACGTTCATCATGCGTCAAATATTTAACTAATAAATTAACATGAGTACTTAGGTTGAAATATGAGACTGAAATAAGGTAAATATGTGCAGAGCACACTTCTTCATACTTAAATAAAACACTGGTAAGGATGTAAACATGTCCCAACTTGATTTCAAACTTTCTCAATCTTGACACTCACTTTAGGCTTCTTTGTTAACTGCATTCCCACATCATCAAGTTCATTGTTGAGGTCTCTTTTGGTATTTGTAGTTAGAGTACATGTAGTTGCATCCTTATCAATTGTGGTAGCAGAATCTTCTTTAGACTTGTCTGCACATGCATCCAAATTAACAGTATCTAACTTGGTTTTGGGAGCTTTAATACGCACAGAACCTTGAAAAAAGCAAGTATTTATCATTTTTTGGGTATGACATAAAACATATCTACCGACTGTAAAGCGTTCCAAAACTTTGTCATCACTTATAATTTGATGGACAGAAAAGGCCTGTTCAAAAGAGTTTGTTCCTGTTTTCTTGACTTCCAGTTCAATCATAAGTGGTCTGTTTATCACATCATTAAACTGTAATGGGAGTTCAAGATCATCACCCTAGAAAAAGAAAAAGCTAGAATCTGAGTATATTTTTTTATACACTTAGAATGTGAGTATAAAATAGAGACCACTAAACATCAATAGGCTTTAAACTTAGAATGTGAGTATAAAATAGAGACCACTCTTTCCTATTCTTTGTGGCTTACAGTTTCATTTAAGAAAACCTCTGCCTGCTTCCCAAATAGCAGTATGCAGTGATTATCCCACAAAATCAACGGTAGATTGGAAGTATCATCCAGTACTCGCACTTTCAAGCGATACCTACAACAATAATTTATTAAGAAGAGAAATGGTACTTAGGTTTCATTATTATTTAGTAATATTGATTAAATATCTTGTCAATACCTCAAAAAAAATCCAGATTTGTTGCAAGAGCCACAAGAATGCATTCCATTGATGGAGATAAGTTTCCTATAGCAGTGTTTGCAAGATGTATAGCACCAAGGTCCATAATGTTCAAAGGAAACAATTTTACACATCACCCAAGCACAGCCTCGCTGAGTACAATAAAAATTCAAAATAATAATCAAATGGTGAAATACATATAAATCAATATTGAATTCTGTAAGTAGACTTGCATGGTATTAGATGATATGCATTTTTTTCAAGTCTGGAGTTATCTTTAAAATGAAAACTTTTTATAAGATTATATTAAATATTTTGTTGTCTTTTTTTAAAGGTGTGTTAGCCTTTGAATCTGCAAAACAGTTAACTCAACTTTAGGAAAAGAGTCATCTTCCACAACAGTTACAATGGTATCCTTAACCAATGTAAGTTTGTACTTACGGTCCATCAACCATTGAGTATTTTTTGAGACAAATATATTTTGTATGCTATGACCCTCCTTTAGCAGCGGCTTAAAGCGTGAAATCAATGGCTTTTCACAAGAAGCATGCATACGATTTCCCTATTGTCATAGAGGAAAATTGGAATGAGTCTTGGATGAAAAGAATGTGAAAAAAACAAAATGTGAAAGAGAAAGTGAGAGAACAATATTAATAATGTGAAAAAACAGTGTTTTACAAATTAAACCTGGTCATCTTGGAATATAGCTTCATGGGCATAAAATGTGTTCTCACTATTCTTTCTTGCCTTAAGATCGTAAAGGCTTAAGAGTCTTAATTTGACAGCATCGTAATGGCGCGCGGGATGAAGTCTGTTCAGTGAAACTCAGGATGGAGCCGCCATTTTTCGAAGTTATGAATTTGTTTTCTTGTCCAGAAGATTGGCAAAGATAGGTACATGCATATATATTGGATTTGGGAGTTTATGGGAAGAAGTGGTGGGATGGCAGTTTCTGGAAGATGGGATGAAACTACTGCTGGTGGTGGCAGTTTGCGAAGATGGGAGCGTAGGAATCGCCGCATATATTTGTTTCGTTGTCTAACCTGTCATCCTAAATCAATGGCTAAGATCAGTTATTAATAGTGTCTAATTGAAATTAGGCCGTTGATTGGAATGAATGATCTTGATTTCAATTGGTTTTCTAATACTAAAATTGGGCCGTAGATGTTGATTTTGGCGGGTAAATTGGACAGGGCTTTCTTATTGTGCTTTCATACTAGATTCTAACCCGTGCGATGCATGAGATGAAGATTTACTAAATTATGATTTATTAATATTAGAAAAAATAAATAAGTTAAAATGTAATTAGATGAATAGCTATGGGAATGGATTGTTTGCTTGAAGCATATGAATGCAGGTATATCCAGTCATCTCTACATTTTATTTGCCTTTTCTTTATGGTATGATTGAGCTTTTGTGCGTCTAACGGAATTGATGGGGTTGGATTCATTCTCCTCTTTTTTGTTGTTTTACGTTGTTTGAATGGGCTCACACCCTAAATAGGCGATGCATGATACGAACATTTGACTAATCAAAAAATAATTAATAAATTTTATAATATAGATAAATTGAATTGAAATAAAGATTTATAAAAAAATTATCAAATGAATTTATATGATAGATAACAATTTGAATAAAAATTTGAGTTACACGTCAATATGGAGACTGGAGTATGCTATAAAATAACAAATATCCTTCTACTTTTTCTAGTATTTTAATAAATTTACCAAAACACTTAGTGACTAACATTTAGCTTAATTAGTGTTTACATATGTAATACGTGTTGAAAATGTGAAATGAACAATTAATTGAGAATTTAATAAAATCATGAATTCTTGAGTGTAATAACAATGTTTTTCCTTTTTTTGCAAACAAAAGAAGTTTTATTAAGTAAAAAACAAAAAAAGTCCAATCAAGAGTATAGTAAAAAGACACCAAGTCCCCGAAAAGAAAAAAGCTTTGGGAGTTGGGTCTATGTAGAATAACCTGCAAGTAATGAAAGAAACTATGGCCGGAATCAAGTTTTATGTGAATAAAAACTGAGGGCAAGGAGGAAAATATTAAATAGAAGGTGAATGAAACTAAGGGCGAAAGTAAATAGTTATTTGTAATCTTGCTCAAACCAAACTTATAGTCTTGCATTCCCAAACATTTCATATCGTGCATTATAATTTGACTTCTTCGAGTATCTTTTTTTCATGAGTTGTTTAGAAGTGTCAAAATAACAATAAAATAAGAGTTTACTTTCTCACATTCTACTTGTGTCCATATACGAATAATAAGCATATATTCTACTCGTATAAACTTACATACTTAAAATATGTAGTGAAGTGCTTGGCGCAAAGTCATCTCCTTAGAGTTGCATTGTGGTGTTAGCATTGAACATTAATGGTTCAAATCATACAATTAAATACTACACACTTATGAAACACATAAGAGCACCTCTTTTCATCAGAAAGCATACTTCTCAAATGACTTAATCTTTGCTTCACAAAAAAAAGTTTAACTTTGACACATCTTCATTGGGCAAAATAGATACAGAAGCAATATATCTTAAATAAATGCATAAATACTCTTTTTATGAGATGTCACCATCTCACTCCCAAATTCAAAGAGCACTATCTTTTTGAATATAAAACCTTAAAATTTTTAAAGATGACATGTAAAAAGCTAAACCGTGGTTTTATGATCCACGTGATTTTTCATTGTTGGGACTCAATACAACCAATTTTTTTAGATAGACAAAAATTTACCCTTGATTTAGTTCCACAACAAAATGATTAGCGCTCATGGTTTGCAATCTCATATTCAAATGATAAAAGAGACTAAAAAATATTTTAAATGATATGAAAGAGATACAGCCATACAGGTGTTGTTTGTCCTATTACAGTGACTTGAGAAGAAAAGGCATGATGATGGCAAATCAAACTACATGTTCTCTCCAAAATTAACAAAAACCAAAACTATTATGAAGTAACACCAACCATTTCAAATGCTAACAACAACAATGATAATACAAATAATAATTCAAGAAATGAGCATGTAAGCTATTATATGGCATTAAATGATGAGTCACCATTAATTGTTAAACTTAAAGATAGTCACCAACATGTTGATCCTTCAATTAGCCGCCTAGTTTCACATCTTCTTTGCACAGGCCAGTGTGAGACCTTAAAGGCATATTGATGAGAATCAATTTTTTTAATCCCCTTACTTCTATCTTGATCCTGCACCTGTAGGTAGATTAGTTTTAATTCCAACCAACCATTTTAATATATAGTTCCAAGTTAAATAGATATCCTCTCGAGCCCCATAAAAAGAGTTATGTTTTTGTGCTTATATTGTACCGAGTAACAAAAAGAATCCGATTTGAACTAAAGAAGCTAATTCTTAACATAATTCATGTTTATGATATGCAAGTAAAAGTCAACACATGTTAAGCATTCTTCTTAATGATCTAGAACACCTACTAAAACACACAGAATCATAACTTCGATACCTGCCATGATTTCTCCACAATTCATTCTTTAAGGACTTGTTTTTCTCCTCTTCGTGCATGTTTTGCTGTAAAAAAAAATCATGTGAAAAGTAAAACATCATACTTCCGCCTCAAATGACCTCATGTTTCTAGGGAGGGTATTTTACAACATTCTGTAAACTTCAAAAGCTTGATGAATTATTAGTCTTTTAAAATTATTTAGAATATGAACTAATACTTTTACACATTAATTTATAGAGCATTCAATAATTTAATACTCCCTAGTATTCAAACTGGAAAAATGTTTAAAGACTCGAAGATAAACATTCGTGAACTTTTTTGCTAATGCTACAAATACATGAAATCAATTTAGGAAAATTTACAGTTTGTGTAGATTTCTATTGGGAGAGGTATAAAATGTAAACTATATTGTTATAAGATTAAGTAAAACCTTGGGCTGAGATTGTAAATAACTGATGAAGTTGCCGGTCGTCATAGGATGAGATCCAGGTGAAGTAGAGAATCTTGCTGATGAACACAGTGCAAGTGGGGGAACAAAGCCGCCGGCTGCTGCGAAGTGGGAAGTTCACGGTAGCGGCGCAAGTACTGCATAGGTTCAGCGAGAAAAGTATCAGCGGCTCGGCCTTGTCCGTTCCTCACTTCTGCCATCTCTTTTTTCCTGAGCCGTCCTCTTCGAATTGAATTTGCTAGTCTTCTCCGTTTCATCTCCCTGCCCCCTCTTCTTCAAATTCTACATCAATACTGTGTGTGTAGATAGATCTTTTCCTCAAAAAAAAAAAGAAGATATAGATCTTAATTAAGAACATCTTCAAATTCTACATCGACAATTTGTAAATTTTGAAAAGGTGAGAGGCTAGGACTTTCGGTTTTTAACACATGATGTGGGGTGAACGGGTGAAGAACTGTCAAAATATTAATTAGGGCTGAAACTGACGCCTTACCAACCGTCCAAACTTTAAGCAGGAACTTTTTCCTGCTCCCTTTGTATATAGGTAGATATACTAGATTTTACCAGTGCGTTGCACGTAGGTTTTTCGTTTTAAAAAACGTCTCAAGCTCACTTCATAAAATAAATATCCTAAATCAAGATTCTAATATGGGTTGTAAAAATATAAGCTTTCACCCGTGCAATGCACAGTAAAAGTATTAATTCCTCCATCAAAAATGGAATTACACTTTTCATTATTTAAAAGTCACGGAAACTATTATTTATTTGTGTATTTTGATTAATTATTTGTTAAAATAAAATATTTTTATCACTTTTAGTTTTGTGAAAATTTTGGCATAGTTTTAAAATATGTAAATTTTATTTTTAATTTGTACAGTAATCTCTAAATAAAAGAATTCAAAAAATTTGAAAATTTATTTCATTTTGCATAAAGTGTAAAACATTTTAAGACAGAAAGAATATCATAACAAACACAAAATGTAGAGGTTCGTGAACTTCCTCAACATCCCATGAATGCATTCAAAAGGAATGATGATCATAAACCAAAATATAAAGAAATCATGCCCAACAAAAAATAAATTGTTGCAAAAAAACATAAATACCCCACAACAGAAATTACTACAATTTGGCACAAATATTCAAACCTAAATTTCAAAGCATATTCATAAGTTACTACCTATACAATGAACGATATAACGACATACATATTAATTTGCATTCAAAAATTTACACTTCAATTTGAGTTATCAAATCATATTTTCATTTCTCTATCCTATTGTGGTGTGTGGATTTCCACCCATCTGTATTTTGTTATGCACAGTCTGATGGATTAATGTAAAATTTTGTTCCATTTAAAAAATATGTGTGGATAGCATATTCAAACATCACAAAACAGTACAATTAAATTAAAAATTTGAATTCTAATTAATTTATTGTTTTAGAAGTTTAGATTTAAAAAAATCAAGAGAAGAAAAATGCCACTTTAAATAGTGGCATCCTTAATAAAGATTTCAAATCTATGAAAGACAAAATATTTGTGCTTGCTTCTGCATGTTGCAACTCTTTTCTCTATTACTTTGTATAACCAACCAATTTCTCCATTTAAAAAAGAGTACACATCTCTCTAAAGCATGATAAGGAAAATAAGAGAACCAAAGTTGCTGAGAAAAGGAAATAAGAGTGATACTGCTAAAAACATAAAACAGAGAGAGAGATCCCAAGAAGCAAACTACAACTCCTAGTTTAAAAAATGGTGCAGTAGCAGTCTGTGTGCAGCTTCTACAGTCCAAGCGCAGAAGCCACCAAAAAATCTCCAATTTAAAGTTGTGTCTTTCTCATCTACTAAAGTATCCAGAGTCACCTTGCATCTTCCAAAACAATCAGAAAGCATTCTTCAAAACAAAGCAAATCCGAAAGCTACGGCCAAATAATGCTTCTTTTCTTGTGGTATCACAGTGAAGTTGTCAGTCCTAAATTGAGTAAAATCATCTTTAGTCGCATGCTATAATTTGTTAAACATCTGTACTTTTAAAGACAAAGAGACAAAGAGACATGACTTAGCCACTCAAGTAATTACTTATCCTAGAGTCATTATCACAAAGAGGCATTTCCCTATTGCTCATTGTATCTCCAAACCAAAAGCATCCCTACCCAAGCATTTTTCAACATCGCACACTGAGTGTGAAGATTTAATGACTTGAAAGTGGTAGCAACTTAATTTACTTGATTCAATATTTCCATTGCTTGTATTTTGGGTAATCAAGAAACAATATGCACCAGTGCAACTTAATATTATGTACTTGACAATATCAGAAGTGGCCTTGTAACCTTGTTCTATGTTCTAACAGTGAGGTCTACTACAAAAACATCCACAATGAGAACTCTAAAAGACATTCACTTGACAGAAATACCCCTTTGTTCCACACTCCAAGCTCATTTAAGTGTATAATAACCTAACATGATATAAATGTTGAAACCACTTAAGACAAACTCAAATCATTAGATTAGCCTGAAGACATCAATTAAACTAATTGAAGTAGATAAAATTATAAATAATAGTCCTTTTGCAGCATAAAAATAAAATGTCAAAAGACATTAGTTACCTTTAACTGTGGTCTTTCACAATAAACTGTCTTCACTTCTTAGAGATCAGAAAAGTCTTTTCGGCCTATGTTATTGTCAATACAAAGTCTGCAAATGCTACAAATTAAATTATGATTTTCGGCGAAGATATATATCCAAAATTACTGATGAAAGACTTTCTTAGAAAAGGGGAGTAATTAAAAAACAAATCTTTAGACATAAACTTTTATACAGCACCTTATCTTCATTTTTTTGTGCAACTAATCTTTCTCCCAAATGTTCCCAAAATGACCTGCATTAATAAGATAAATTACAGACAATAAAAGGTTCAAAAATTCATCGTAGCATTTTTTTGCTAATCATCACGTGTTTTGCATATTATTACTATAAAGGAGTAACTTAATAGATCCCTACTACTACACATTCGAAGCATATTTATAGCACACAATGCCTTTGTGTGGTCTGTTTTCCATTTTAAAGAAATATTTATCTTTAAGACATATGTAGTAAACTTTAATGCAGTAACTGAATACAATAGTAAGAAAAATATTGACAGACATTTGTAAACTTGAGTATAAAAACCCTTAAAGAAAAGAAAAATATATTATGGAATATATTGTGTACTACATCTAAATCTAAAATGAAACTAAGAGATGATATTGGTGACGATTAGAATTTCTGGTTTGAATTTAAGCATCTTCATATAGAAAAGCAATCAAGAAAGGTAATCAAGTCAGGCTCTTAAAACTTGCAAGAGATATATGTAAAAAATCCCAACATAATTCAAACATGTTTACAAAATGAAATTACATAATGAATGATCTACGACATAGTAAATAAAATTAAAAAAACTTAAACAGAGTAAGACCTCTTTTCCCGCTTGCATCAGGTCAAGGAGACAACTACAATCTGCCTAAAACCATAGATACAGACTCAAGCTTAAATTCCAAATGCCACACCCCTTTGAGAATGCCAAGGACTCTTGCATCAATTTTGCTCAATTGTATTTAGATGAGTAAGGGGTGGGGGTAGAATTTGAAAAGCATGCTATTGAAATTATGGTTGGGAAAATGGAGAAGTCAAGATTTCTAAGGACCAACCTCTATTAATTTTTCTTCCTTTTCTCTTTGGATTGCAAATTCTTCCCATAAGTCACCCTGGTGAAGGACATCATTCATCCTCCAATTACCGTCTTCACCCCATTCTAAATCAGAGAGACAGAAATCATATCACTGTAACTTACCCCATACCAAAATCAAGTGAAGATTCAACATCATTTTGATCACAGGGGAGTACTAAAGTTTGAAGTTGATTCACTTCTTCTTGAGCCCTGAAACTTTTTATTGGATATGTAAAGTGAATAATTTATTCCTGAAAAATAAAAAATAATTTGGTGTGATTCACAATATTTCCCTCAATTTCAAATACTACGGAGTGAATCTCAAGTACACCATTTACGGAATTTTAATATTGTTGCACATACGAAGGAGGCAATTTTAATTGGACAACGGGTGGTAAGCATAAGAGGGACTCAATAGACAACTCTCTTTCCAAAGGAGCAATGTCCTTCATCAACTTAATTGCCAGCTAAAACAGCTCACTATATCAATCTTAACTCTTAGCATCGTAGTTTACAAATGACAATCACATTCAAGTTTGGTCTAAGTAAAAATAAAGTAAAAAGAATCAAGAACAAAGCAATGAATACTAAAGGCTATAGTGTTCTACTCCCTCCGTCCCAAAATCTCTTTCTCCTTTCTTTTTTGACAAATGGGAAATAGAGAGCATCAGAATAAAGGGTAGCTACACCCTTCTACATTATTTATGGAAAAATTAAACAATTCAACACAAAACTAAACCTAAACTTTTCTAGTATGTAGTTCAAAGATTCAATAGAGCAAGAGTGTATTGAAAATATTTTACCTTAGGATAAGATTAGGACTAAATCAAAGGCAGTTATGAGCCACAACCTTCTAATGAATCTGAAAAAATTGAATTCAAAATCAATAATTATTTGAAAACCTAGATTTAATAAAAATGAATCTAAAATGGATTCAAGAAAGGAAAGTATACCCGTTGAAGAAATATCAGAAAGGATAAAACACATGTCTACATGATTTGCCAATGATTTTATAGAAAACAAAATCATCTTTTATACCTTACTAAAAAGACATATTGCAGGGAGTTGAGTAGGCATTGATGTATTCCATTCCTCTTACTTCTTTTGCTTGGCACTTAGAGGCTTCACCTTCACCGTTCTTCTTGAGAGAAGTAAAAGACATTTAGTTCATTATAACTTAAAAGCCAAGTAGCAATACATACTGTGATGGGATAAAGATCAACCTTAAATAAAAAAATCTACATGATAGATTCATTGCCCTCAAATTTGAAAAGTAGCAGTAAATAAGGCATATATATTGTGTATGTCAATTTAATATAAATAAAACTTTAATACCTCTTGAAACCTAAGTTATTGGTCTCATTGTTTGATGTATAGATCCCGTTAAGAAGCATCATCAATATGGATCCCATCAAGAGCCTCCACAATACTCCCTCCAAGAATCCGTCCATCGCCAATCCTCCTATATGTTTCCTATGTGCTTTAGGCATCTATCTGTGAAGCCTGCAATCTGCGTGAAATAATGGGTGAAATAGTGTGAGGTTGGGGAGTAAATAATATGCACGAAGGGTGTCGCAACCGCTTAATTGTTTAGGTAGGAACGATTTTCTAGGCGCTATTGTAATGACCTTTAATCTAATTAATTGATTAGTTAACCAACTGTTGAAGAACATCCTGACATTACACTTTAGAATCATAAATAAAATCTTTTACTAATATATTAAAGTGCCACCACAAAGGGATGGAAACTTCTTATTAGGCTAGCTTTATACTTGGCCTTGAAGTGCATTAACCAAGGTTTGAATGATGCATCTACTGGCTTCACTTTCAAGGAAATGAACAATTTATAATCCTACAGTGAGGGTGAAAGTTAAGGATCACAGTATATTCAAAAATTACATGTATATACAATGAAAAGTGGACATATTTGCACCTAAAATCTATACTTAATTCAACTTGAAAAATCATGTATACAGAGCATATTCAAACATCACAACTCTATAAAATTAAATCTGAAAAATGCCTTCTAATTCATTGGTTGTTTAAGAAGTCCAAATTTTAAAAAATGGATTCCAGAGAAGGAAAATACCACTTTTAAGTGGTGTTGTTGGAGTTATTGAAGTATGATGTTGTTGACCTATGGCAAGAATCCAAAGACAGGAATTATAGGAAAAGAGGAAGAGATTGAAAGATCTTGCCATACATATACGAAATTTTAATAAACGAAAGAAAAGGGTGTTACCTTTGTCCCTGAATCCCTGCCCTGTGATGCATCTAGTCCATAACTGCTGTCGGATTTTATGGTCGAATGCATTAGAGTCAAACCCTCACCTGGTGCTGCCATCCATACTCTTTGCGTTGTCTTCCTTCTGGCGGTAGCGGGCTGCTCTGGGAGAGAGGGTAGCAGGATGAGAATCGGAAGCACCAGGATCAGGCAAAAATGAAATTGATTGCGAGATGAGAATCGGAAGAAAAATTTGACTGTGTGTTGCAGACCTGAGAGAGGGTATTTCTCTGATTAGATAGAAATAGGTGAAAAAAGAAATTGACTGCGAGATAGTAACGTGCAGATATTTGCTTGAGATCGTGCAAAAAACTTATACCGACGGTTGATGCAGCATTTGAGCGGGATTTTTTTCCTGCTGTGGAGGATAATAGATATTAATGCATGAAAAAAAAAAAAATTGAATGAGAGATGATTAACTTCCTCCATTTTCATTTACATCTTCATACATGTGAACTTCGTTGATAATATTGTAAGATATGGAGAAAGAAAACACAAATTTATACAACTAAGATTGTGATAAAGACCATGAGGATGTGCACTAGAGCAGTGGGGAGATTTGTGACAATAAATATCAAGGTGCAGGGGTATTAATCAAAGCAGGAAAAAGTATGTCCAAAGTGCAAAAAACTAATAAGATTGAGACTCAAGTACAACCACAATAAGACAAATATAATTTCAAATTTATAACTATTTGTAATTTTTAAAAATAGTTTGTACATTGACCAAAATGGGCAAATGGCTATTATGAGCATGAATGGTACTCATAGTATTTTTATTTAATAGTTTATTTATGAAATGAAGAATTTTTTATTTTTAAAAAAACATTTCTTCTTAAGAAAAATCATAAAGGAAATACTTCCTCCGTCGCTAAATAAACTTCCTTGTTTGACTTTTTGAAAATTTAAGAGAAGGATATTTTTGTGTTGACTTTCCAAAAATACCCTTGATGTGATGTTACGTTGCAACTCAATTGATTTATGCAGCATTCATTATAAATAATATATTTGTCATTATATTTTATATATTACAAGATTTTGTTTTAAATATCAGACATGTCACATAATCTAATCAAGCCTATTTTTTTCTTTCATGATTGACATTTTATTTTCATTGAAGTCTTATTTTTGGAATAAATACATAGAACTTTTTTTAAATTTTTATGTTTTACTCATATTTTATTTTTTTTCTCTAAACTATTTTGACTAACAATTTTTATAACGATTAGAAAAATGAGCAAATTTTAAGTAATAAAGGGAAATGTGAGAGGTCTTATATAAATTCAGATTAATAAAACATTCTATGTCACTAATTTATCCATAAATTTTATATAAATACTCTGAGATTTAATAAATGATACCCATGCTCCGAGAATTTTTGTATCTTTACATCAGTACTCCAACATTGAAATACGTTTACATCGGTGCCCCAACATTTAGAGCATTGATATAAACATAAATGAATTCTAAGAGCAGTGATGTAAACATATGTAAATTTTGGGAGTATTGATGTCATTAATTGAATATCGGAGTATTTATATAAAATTGTGTAATTTTGGGAGTAATGATGTGAATTTTTCAATAAATTTTTAGTATAGTTTAACATATTGATATTTTCCTGTTTTATCATGTAAATTAATACACAAAAAGTTGTCTTATTCAAATTAAAAAGTTGAAGAAAAAAATAATGAGTGTGAATTGTAAAAATAGTGAGATGAAAAAAATAATTTATAAGATATAGTTATGAACATAGCAGTTGTAATAATAATGATAATAATAATAATAAACACATTAAAAATATATTGTTTTTAGAGGAATTGATTGGAGAGTAGAAAGAGTTTGAAGAAAATGAAAATAGTTGGAAGAAACTGAAAGGAATTAGAAAAACGAGAAGAAACTAAAAGAAATTAAAAAAAAAAAAGTTAATTCCATTAATTAAAAAAAATGTATAACGCCACACGACTTCAATTCGGTGCTGCTGGCGATAGATTGAAGAGGAACTTCGGTGCTGCTGGCGACGGATTGCAGCTAAGCCCCAGTCGTCGGACGATCACTACACCCTCTACTTCGATGCTGCTGGCGACGGATTGCAGCTAAGCCCAGCGGCCCAGGTTTTTACATACCATTATTTTTGAGTTTATGAATTAGGTTAAATGACATCTCCAATTTTTGAAGTGCATTCCTATAAAATTTGTAGTGTTCAAAATTTTGAAGTGAATTCATTGAAATTTTCAGTTCGAAATTTCAGTGAATTTTACGTTAGAAATCACATCTTCAATTTCAAAGTATTTTTACATCTCCAATTTCAATATATTTTAATGTTAGAAATTATGCCCACCAAGTGTTTGATGAAATGCCAAACTTAACAAGAAGTTTTATACCCTGTTATATTTTTTACCCTATGAGGCTTTGGACTGGTTTTGTTTCACATTGCAGCTGAATTTGTTTTTTTTTGTTTTTTTGAGAAGCCTATAATTAGTGCTAGACTCGTAGGGTTTAAAAAACTCCGAGCAAAGCATCCTTGCCTTTGCCACCTGGGTGATTTAAAATCAGAAGCAGCGAGGTACAAAGTACAATGGCAGCTGCTTTTGAACTGAAAGGAAAAAGCACTGAATATTCATTTTTTTTACAATTGAACTGACACAGATGTGTGACACAATTTAAGCAGTGTGAAGATAGTTTATCAAATTCATTAGCTTAGAATGGGAGAAAATCATGAATACCAAACACACAATGATTTGCATCTCTAAGCCTTGTATATATCATGTACTAATATAGCAAACCAGTCTCACCATTATTACTTGCCAATTATAAGGTCAAACCAGAGTACTTAAGAGGACTAGGTTTTGGGATCAACTACTCTACAGCCTCAAAAGCCTTTTCCAGACTAAACTC